>CM032801.1:18011648-18059148 GCA_019155185.1 Beaufortia kweichowensis
TGTGAGACACGGGTGATGTTATTGGTGTTTGTGACACGGGTGATGTTATTGTGTTTGTGTGACACGGGTGATGTTATTGTGTTTGTGAGACACGGGTGATGTTATTGTGTTTGTGTGACACGGGTGATGTTATTGTGTTTGTGTGACACGGGTGATGTTATTGTGTTTGTGAGACACGGGTGATGTTATTGTGTTTGTGTGACAAGGGTGATGTTATTGTGTTTGTGTGACACGGGTGATGTTATTGTGTATTGTGTTATTGTGTGTTTGCATTGACACCGGTGATGTTATTGTGTTTGTGTGACACGGGTGATGTTATTGTGTTTGTGTGACACCGGTGATGTTATTGTTTTTATTGACACGGTGATGTTAATGCGTTTGTGTGACACGGGTGATGTTATTGGCTTGTGTGACACGGGTGATGTTAATTGTGTTTGTGTGACACGGTGATGTTATTGTGTTTGTGCGGACACGGGTGATGTTATTGTGTATTGTTTGTGCGACACGGCGGATGTTATTGCGTTTGTGTGGACACGGTGATGTTATTGCGGTTTGTGTGACACGGGGTAAAATTATTGTGTTTGCGTGACACGCAGGATAAAGCTATGTGTGACACGAGGTGATTGCGTTTGACACGGGTGATGTTATTGCGTTTGTGACACGGTGATGTTATTGTGTTTGTGTGACACGGGTGATGTTATTGCGTTTGGTGACCTTGCGGGTGTGCGGACAGTTTATTGTGACGGGTGGATGTTATTGTGGTTTTGTGACACGGCGGATTTGTTGTTGGTTTGCGTGACCACCGATGTGTTATTAGCGTTTATTGTGTTCATGTGTTTACTCGGGTGATGTTAGTTTAGTGTGACCAATACAGGTGACATCGGTGTTTGATGTTATTCGCTTGTGAGATGACACGGGTGATGTTATTGGCTAATCAGTTTGTGAGACCACGGGTGATGTTATTGGATTTATTGTGACACGCAGATGTTATTGTGTGTGTGCGACATTGATGTTATTGATGTTATTGTGTGAGTTGTGACACGGGTGATGTTATTGTCGTTAGTGCGATGTGATGCCATTGGTGTAGTGTTACGGGTGATGTGAACCATTGTGCCGAATTGATGTGACACGGGTGATGCGAACATTGTGGCCCAGTGACACGGGTGATGTTATTGTTTATTGTGACACGGGTGATATTAGCGTTTATTATTGACCACGGGTGTGTGTTTGTGTGACACCGATGGTATTGATGTTATTGCAGTTTGTGACACGGACGTGATGTTATTAAGGGTTTGTGTATTACGATATTGTGACAATGGTGACCGTTGATGTTATTATTGGTGTTTGTTTGTGACACGGGTGATGTTATTGTGTAATGAAGTGTGATCATTATTGGTTTGCGTGAGGCGGCGATGTTATTATGGCGGTTTGTGACATCGGGTGATGTGTTTGTGGATACCGAGTAGGCGTATTATTGTGTTTGTGTGACACGGGTGATGTGTTATTATTATTGTGTAGTGACCGGTGATGTTATTCGTGTTTGTGTGATACGGGTGATGTTATTAGTTTGAAGGACCGCAGGTGATATTAGTTTATTGTGACAAGGGGTGATCGTTAGTGATACGGTGATGTGTTATTGAGACCACGGATGTTATTCGTTTATTGACCGGGTGATGTTATTGTGTTTGTGGTGACACGGGCGATGTTATTGTGACCGCTGGTGATGTTAGTTTGTGACACACGGTGATGCTATTGTGTTTGCAGTGACACGGCGATGTTATTGCGTTTTGTGTGACACGGCGATGTTATTGTGTTTGTGAGACCAAGTGATGTTAAATTGCGTTTGTGTGACACGGTGATGTTATTAGTTTGTGTGACACGGGTGATGTTATTGCGGTTTGTGTGACACCGGTGATGTTATTGTGTTTGTGCGAGGTGTTAACACCGGGTGATGTTAGTAATTACGGGTCATTGCGGCGATGACCGCATGTTGTGACGAATTGATGTTATTGCGTTTGTGCGACACGGGTGATGTTATTGTGTTTGTGAGTGACACGGGGTGATGTTATTGTTTGTGAGACACGGGTGATGTTATTGTGTTTGTGTGACACCGGGTGATGTTATTGGTGTTTGTGAGACACGGGTGATGTTATTATTGTGTCGGGTGTGTTAAGACATTACGGCGATGTTATTGCGTTTGTGATTACGGGTGTGATGCGTTATTAATGACCGTTTGGTGATGATAAGTTTGTGTGACGTGTGATGTTATTGAGTTTTGTGCGACACCGGTGATGTTATTGCGTTTCCATGTGACGGGTGATGGTTATTAGGTGACACCGGTGATGCTATTGTGTTGTGTTGAGACACGGGTGATGTTATTGCGTTTGTGTGACACCGGTGATGTTATTGTGTTTAATAATGACACGGGTGATGTTATTGACGTAATACGGGTGTTTGTGACACGGCGATACGAATTGATGTTATTATTACGCAGTTGATGTATTGTGCTCAGACACGGTGATGTTATTGTATTTGTGTGTGACTACGGTATTATTGTGGTTTGTGTGACACGGGTGATGTTATTGTGTGTTTGTGAGACACGGGTGATGTTATTGTGTTTCAGGTGACACCGGTGATGTTATTGTGTTTATTGTGACACGGGTGATGTTATTGTGTTTTGTGAGACCGGTGATGTTATTGTGTTTGTGTGACACGGGTGATGTTATTGTGTTTCAGTGACCGCGGGCGATGTGCGTTTGTGCGGACGGGTGATGTTATTGTGTGACGGCGATGTTGTTGGCGCTTTGGTGCGACACGAGGGTGATGTTATTAGTTTGTGCGATTACGGGTGATGTTATTGCGTTTCAGTGACACGGGGATGATTGTTATTGTGTTTATTGACCACGGGTGATGTTATTGCGTTTGTGCGACGGTGATGTTTATTGTGTTATGACCACGGGTGTGTTTGCTTTGTGTGACACGTGATGTTGCCCAGGTATCGGGTGATGTTATTGTGTTTGTGTGACACGGGTGATGTTATTTGTGTTTGTGTGTGACACGGGTGATGTTATTGTGTTTGTGACAACGGTGATGTTATTGTGTTTGTGTGACGGTGATGTTATTGTGTTTGTGTGACACGGTGATGTTATGTTTTATACGGGTGATGTTATCAGGTTTTGTGTGACACGGGTGATGTTATTGTGGTTTGTGAGACACGGGTGATGTTATTGTGTTTGTGTGATTAACGGGTGATGTTATTATGTTTGTGAGACACGGGTGATGTTAATTGTGTTTGTGTGACACGGTGATAAGCATTGTGTTTGTGTATTACAGGTGACAACGGTGATGTTTATTGTGATATTGTGACACGGGTGATGTTATTTAGCGTTTGTGTGACACGGGTGATGTTGTATTTGTGTGATTATTGTGTGTTTGTGATGAATGGTGATGTCATTGCGTTTGTGAGACACCTAAGTGATGTTATTGTTTGTGTGACCGGTGTTATTGTGTTTAGTGACACGGGTGATGTTATTGTGTTTGTGTCAACGGTGATGTTATTGTGTTTGTGTATTACGGCGTGTTATTGTGATTTTGTGTGACACGGGTGATGTTATTGTGTTTATTTGATGTTATTGCGTTTGTGACATTACGGTGATGTTATTGCGGTTTGTGTGACACCGGTGATGCTATTGTGTTTGTGGTGACACGGGTGATGTTATTGTGTTTGTGGACACCTGGTGATGACATTGTGTTTGTGCGACACGGCGATGTTATTGTACAGTGATACGGGTGTGTGACAACGGACCACGATGTTATTGCCATGTTTGTGTGACACGGGTGATGTTATTGTGCTTGTGTGTGACACCGGTGATGTTATTGTGTTTGTGCGGACGGGTGATGTTGTGTTTGTGATATTATTGTGACACCGGTGATGTTATTGTAGGTTTGTGTGACACCGGCGATGTTATTGCGCTTGTGCGGACGACGGTGATATTTATTGTGTTTGTGACACGGGTGATGTTATTGTGTTTGTGTATTACGGGTGATGCTATTGTGTTTGTGTGACACCGGGTGATGTTAATTGCTGGTTATTACCGGCGATGTTGTTTGCTTGAGACACCGGATGATGTTATTGATGTTTATTGTGAGTGACACCTGGTGATGTTATTGTGTTTGTGTGACACGGGTGATGTTATTAACGTTTGTGTGATGTATTGTGTTAATAGGACACGGGTGATGTTATTGTGCAGTGATGACACCGGGAGATGTTACAGTTTTGTGTGATACTGAATTGATGTTATTGTGTTTGTGTGACACGGGTGATGTTATTGTGGTTTGTGTGACACGGTGACACCGGCGGATGTTATTGTGTTTGTGAGACAGACGATGTTATTGTGTTTATTATGAGATTGATGTTATTGTGTTTGTGTGACACGGCGATGTTACGGTGAACGAGGTGTTATTGTGTTTGTGACGGCGGATGTTATTGTGTTTGATGCTATTGATGACACGGTGATGTTATTGTGTTTGTGTGACACGGTGATGTTATTGTGTTTGTGACGATACGGGTGATGTTATTGTGTTTGTGTGGACACGGTGATGTTATTGTGTTTGTGTGACACGGTGATGTTATTGCGTTTGTGTTGATGTGGTTTGACACCGGGTGATGTTAAAGTTTGCGAGACCACGAATTGATGTTATTGTGCCGCAGTGGACACGGGTGATGTTATGTGTGTTTGTGCGTGACACGGGTGATGTTATTGTGTTTGTGACACGGTGATGTTGGTAATGCAGTTTGTGAGACACGATATTGATGTTTGTGCGATGTTATTGTGGTTTGTGTGAGACACGGTGATGTTATTGTGTTTGTGTGACACGGTGATGTTATTGGCGCTTGTGACACCGGTGATGTTATCAGCGCTTGTGTGACACGGTGATGTTATTGTGTTTGTGTGACACGGTGATAATGTTATTGTTTAGTGACACCGGGTGATGATTGTGTTTATGTATATGGGTGATGCGCATGCGTTTGTGTGACACGGATGTTATTGTTATTGATGTTAATTGTGGTTTGTGACACCGGTGATGTTATTGCGTTTGTGACCTGCGGGTGATGTTTTGTTTGTGCGACACGCAATTGATGTTATTGTGATGTTATTGATGCCATTGTGTTTGCGACACGGGTGATGTTATTAATGTTTCATTGACCACCGGTGATGTTATTGTGTTTGTGTGACACGGTGATGTTAATATTGTGTTTGTGTGATACGAATTGATGTTATCATGTGATTGACGGGTGATGTTATTGTGTTTGTGTGACCGAACGATGTTATTGTGATAACACGGGTGATGTTGTGTTTTGTGTGTGACACGGGTGATGTTATTGTGTTTGTGACAATGGTGATGTTATTGTGACACCTGGCGGTGATGTTATTGTGTTTGTGAGACACGGGTGATGATGTTATTGTGGTTTGTGTGACATACGGGTGATGTTATTGTGTTTGCGTGACACGGGTGATGTTTTGCTTTGTGACACGGTGATACATTGCATTGTGACACATTTGATGTGACACCGGGTGATGTTATTGTGTTTGTGAGACACGGGTGATGTTATTGTGTTTGTGTGACACGGGTGATGTTATTGTGTTTGTGTGACACGGGTGATGTTATTGTGTTTGTGAGACACGGGTGATGTTATTTTGTATTGTGAGACGGGTGATGTTATTAACGTTTGTGTGACACCGGGTGATGTTATTGTGCGCTTTGAGACACGGGTGATATTATTGTCGTTTGTGTGACACGGGTGATGTTTAACGTTTGTATTGTGTTTGTGTGACACGGGTGATGTTATTGTGTTTGTGTGACACCGGGTGATGTTATTGTGTTTGTGAGACACGGGTGATGTTATTGTGTTTGTGTGACCGCGGGTGATGTTATTGTGTTTTGGAGTGACCTTGATGTTATTGTGTTTATTGAGACACGGGTGATGTTATTGTGTTTGTGTGACACGGGTGATGTTATTGTGTTTGTGTGACACGGGTGATGTTATTGTGTTTGTGTGACACGGGTGATGTTATTGTGTTTGTGTGACACGGGTGATGTTATTGTGTTTGTGTGACACGGGTGATGTTATTGTGTTTGTGTGACACGGGTGATGTTATTGTGTTATGATTGTGTTGTTTGTGTGTTTATTATTGTGTTAGTGATTGAGTTGGCACACAGTTTACTGCTGGAGTTGACACAGACTGCTCTGAATGCTCACGTCACTGAAGCGAAGAGAGCCGTCTTTATATTCGAGTGGCTCAGATTTCTGGATAAAGTTCTTATTGCAGCTAATAAGGTAAAACAAATCAAATACTGGATTATATATCAGCACACTGTGATGTTACTGAATGTTTGTGCTGTTAGTTTGAAAGTGTTCACTGTTTTAAAACAGTTATTAGGACTTTATTGGGATAATATATATATCTATATCTATATGTTTTTTATTCAGTACTAAAGTGATATAACATGACTTTGGTCCAGTTGAAGCACAGCCACCGTTTCCATGTCCTTTCTCTTTAAATGTTACAACATTCATAAAATGTCACTTCCTGTCTGTATAGTATATATGATGTACTTCCCCACTGCATTCCACTTTAGTGCTACAGCTCAAACTTACATTACATCATATGAGATTTAACTACAAAACTGTTTCTTTGAATTACAGCTGCACGATATTGAAGCAAAATGCGATATATATGCTAAATAATGTGATATTTATCTTTCTTAAATCCATTTAAATGATATTAAAGTATATTAACCAACATATGTTTCATGTTTCACAGAAAAGAAAGCATCAGCTGGCTCTGAAAGCTTTGCATCAGATCACTCGCACGGCACACGCACACATATCCAAACTAACACCCATGTGCCAGATCCTATATTATCCACTTCCACCTAAAAACTTTCACCCATCGTTTACTTTTGCAGTATTAAAATAAAATCACTCTTTTTTTTGCAAACCATTAAGCGATATGCACATTTGTGATATTTCATTAATTTTGATATATTGTGCAGTTTTTTATCATAAGCGACTAATCGCGTTTTATATCAGTTTGACACTCTTGTGATGCTGTACTTATCAGGTACTTTGCAGAGGACTTAATGACAGAGGTATTTCCACCGGAGGACCCGTCTGTGTCCCTGATGCTGTACGATGTTATTGTATGGTTTTGTGCATTGTGTTCAGGTCGACGTGAAGGAGAAGCAGAAGAAGTTAGTGGAGCAGCTGACAGGTTTAATCAGCAGTTCACCAGGACCGCCCACTAGAAAACTGCTGGCCAAGAATCTGGCTGTGCTCTACAGCATTGGAGACACCTTCACCGTCTTCCAGACACTCGATAAGTGTAATGACATCATCAAAAGCAAAGACGACACGCCAGCGTATTTACCCACCAAACTGTGAGTGTCTATGTCTTAACAGTGTCAGGCAGAACCGCTTTATATAGCACATGTATTAATCACACTGGCATATCGTTCTTCTCTTTCAAACAGGTCATATGATGCGATTTCTTGTTTTTCTTTCTCTTTAGTGTGTTATGTAGCTGTTTGTGCACATGTATAAGATCTGCAGAGTTACAAATCTCAAAGTCTTACATCCAAAGAGATACTCTTTATAAACGTTAGGGCTTAGCCACGCCTTCCTAAAACACCTCGTTCAAACACGCCCCACATTTCAACCCATCCAGAACCCTGGCGGCTTGAACCAACCCGTCCAGAACCCTGCGCCAACCCGTCCAGAACCCTGGCTCAACCCATCCAGAACCCTGCGCCAACCTGTCCAGAACCCTGCGCTCAACCCATGCAGAACCCTGCGCTCGACCCACTCCAGCGAACCCTGCTGCGCCAACCCATCCAGAACCCTGCGCTCGACCCGTCCAGAACCCTGCGCTCAACCCATCCAGAACCCTGCGCTCAACCCATCCAGAACCCTGCGCCAACTCCGGTCCAGAACCTCTGCGCCTCAACCCATCCAGAACCCTAGGCGCTCAACCTGTCCAGAACCCTGCGCTCAACCCATCCAGAACCCAGAACCTCTAAGGCCAACTCCATCCAGAACCCTGCTCTTCAACCGGGTCCAGAACTCTCTGCGCCAACCCGCTCCAGAACCTAAGGCCAACCCATCCAGAACCCTGCTAAGCGCTCAACCCATCCAGAACCCTGCGCTCAACCCGTCCAGAACCCTGCGGCGCCAACCCACCTGTCCAGAACCCTGCGGCTGCAGAACCCTGCGCTCGAGAACCCTGCGTCCCAGAACCCTGCGCTCAACCCATGCAGAACCCTGCGCTCGACCCATCAGAACCCTCCCGTCCGCGGCTGCAACCCACCCGTCCAGAACTCCTGCGGCTCGACCCATCCAGAACCCTGCGCTCAACCCATCCAGAACCCTGCGGCTCCAACCCCGTCCAGAACCCTGCGGCTCGACCCATCCAGAACCCTGCACTCACCCTGGCCACCTCGCCATCAGAACCCCTGCTCTCAACCCAGGTCCAGAACCCTGCGCTCAACCCATCCAGAACCCTGCGCTCGACCCATCCAGAACCCTGCTCTCAACCCATCCAGAACCCTGCGCTCGACCCGTCCAGAACCCTGCGCTCAACCCATCCAGAACCCTGCGCTCAACCCGTCCAGAACCCTGCGCTCAACCCGTCCAGAACCCTGCGCTCGACCCGTCCAGAACCCTGCGCTCAACCCATCCAGAACCCTGCGCTCGACCCATCCAGAACCCTGCGCTCAACCCATCCAGAACCCTGCGCTCGACCCGTCCAGAACCCTGCGCTCAACCCATCCAGAACCCTGCGCTCAACCCGTCCAGAACCCTGCGCTCAACTCCGTCCAGAACCCTCGCGTGCAGACCCTGCGCCCGTCCAGAACCCTGCGCGGCTCAACCCGTCCTCCGAGAACCCTGCGCCAATCCGTCCAGAACCCTGCGCTCAACCCATGCAGAACCCTGCGCTTCACTCCTGCGGGCTGCGACCCGTCCAGAACCCTGGCTCCTCCGGCCAGAACCCCAAGGCCATCCAGAACCCTGCGGCTCAACCCATCCAGAACCCTGCGCTCAACCCGTCCAGAACCCTGCGCTCAACCCGTCCAGAACCCTGCGCTCAACCCGTCCAGAACCCTGCGCTCAACCCATCCAGAACCCTGCTCTCAACCCGTCCAGAACCCCTGGGCTCGACCAGTCCAACCCCATCCAGAACCCTAAGCTCGACCCATCCAGAACCCTGCGCCAACCCGTCCAGAACCCTGCGCTCGACCCATCCAGAACCCTGCGGCTCAACCCGGTCCAGAACCCTGCGCTCAACCCGCCCCCAGAACCCTCACGGCTCAACCCGTCCAGAACCCTAAGGCAGTGAATGAGCGTCACTCAAATCTCTCTGGCTCTTTCTTCTTCTCTGTTCTCTGCTTGTGGAATAATCTCAGTAACACAATCCCATCTCACATTCTCACCTCCTTTAAGAAACAGATAAACACACATCGTCTTCCACTTAACACCTGACAAAACCCCACTAACCGTCTTCTCTCCTCTAGCACTGTGAAACACTGTAAACCTACGATAGCACTTCTTTTGATGTGTCGCTTCATTATCTCCTAATATTTGTAAGTCGCTTTGAATAAAAGAGTCAGCTAAATGTAAATGCATTAAACCAAATACACAAAATAATGTTCTTTTTAGAACCGTCATATGTCCCCTTCAAACGCGTCTATATTTGCTAGCTAAATCTCTTAACATTTTCCTAACAGAGTTATACGACCAGAAGTAAGAACACACACACACTGCCGTCCCAGATATTTACTGACACACTCTCGTTTGCCATCCATTACACTAACAGCTAGAGCTGCACGATTCTGGCTAAATAGAGATCACGATTCTCCAACGATTCTGAACAGCAACTATAAGTAAATTGACTAAATATCAATTGCTGCAGTACATTTAAAATGTTTCATTTGAATGCTTTCTAAATCCGTTTTAATGATTTTTTATTACTCAATAATAAATATTTCACTTGATCAATTACTGGATGAATCAGCATTGAATGAATGATTCATGAAAAATAAATCTTTAGACTCATTGTCTCCACCTAGTGGCGAAACAATGTAATCGATAAATGCGTTATTTAAAGCGCCAATTAACGTTCAGAATGTGATGTGCTCCGTTTTGATCATGTAGACGTTAGTGTTTATATGTGAACTTTTATCCAGTACTTCTGATCATGTGAATATTTCTAACCAGGGTCATAATAAGACCTCAATTAGGACTGTTCACACAGAATGCACTGCATTATTTATCATAGGTTTTTATAAAGACACATACAGTAAACACACGTGTTTGCTCCGAAATAACCCTTAGACAAAAAAAACAATGAAAAAGTAGAGCAGTAAAATGGAAAACAAGTTTTATTGGCTACTGCTTTCTCTGCTTCAGCGGCACCACCAACGAAACATCGTTGACATTTATGAATGAGATCGTATGAGTGTTCGATCCTTTAACGATTAATCGTGCAGCTCTACTAACAGGCTCTTTATTGATATTGCTATAAAGTACATTAGACTTTAATATAGAGTTGGGCATGGCAGCTGTGACCGCTTCCACACTTTTTGTGGGAAATTTTGCCCATTCGTTCTGTAGTGCATTTGTGAGGTCGGGCACGGATGTTGGATCTCAATCTCCACTCCAGTTCATCTCAAAGGTGTTTGATGGGGTTGAGGTCAGAGCTCAGCGGACCAATCAAGTTCTTCTACACCCACCTTATTGAACCATGTCTTTATGAAAGCACTGGGGCATCTCCAAACTGTTTCCTAGCGTTCCTCAAAAAGCACAGCATTGTCCAAAGTGTCTTGGTATACTGAAGAGTTAAGATTACACTGGAAGTAAGAGGCCTAGCCAACCCCAGAGAAACAGAGCCATACCATTATCCCTCCTCCAGCAAACAGTCAGGCAGGTGATGTTCTGCTGGCATCCTCAGACCTCAAGCGTGATTTCCACTGCTCCACAGTCCATCATTACATCACACCGCTCCATCTGGTGCATGACATGTTTGTAAATGTAGACCGCATGACACCTGTGACATTGGGTCTGATTAAAACACCTGGAGAGTAGGCGGTCTTTGTGTCTGTTCCAATGCATTCGATCACATGAGCGTCTACACTACATAAGCAATCCGGTCCAATCGTTTTCAACTACCTCTGGATGTGGACAAGCTTAAGAGTTTTACACCCTGGTTACACCTGTATTTAGCGTTAAGCTTGTGATCTGATCGACCAAAAGCGCAACTTAACAGCAGGTGTAAACAGGGCCTTAGTTAATGCATTAACTTGTTAACAAACCATATTGTAAAGTGTTGCAAGGTTGACATGTTATCGAGCAATTATGAAGACAACATGCCTTGTAGTGTATTACAGTTTATGTAGATATATATGTAATAAAAGTGCAGGATGATATTAAGTGTTTAAATGGTGGATCTGTTGTTGTGTTGCAGCTGCGGTGGCTTGTGTCGGGGCATTTCACGAGGAGAATGGGCGAATGTTGGGCAGCTCTTTTCCTGAAACCATCAATAATCTCCTGAAGGCTCTGAAGAGCGCAGAGGTACATCAGCTACATGTCGTCTAAATCTGAGTTCTTCATCTAATTCTGTATTAAACGTGTGTGTGTACTGCAGTCTCAGGGTCGAGGTGAGATCCTGCTCAGTTTACAGAAGGTTCTCAGCGGTCTGGGTGGGGCTGCCGCCTCCTGTCACAGAGATATTTACAAGAACGCTCGGTCCCTGCTGACTGACAGATCCATGGCTGTCCGCTGCGCTGTCGCTAAGGTATGCGTCACACATGCATTCCAATGACTTTCACATGGTGTGCGTATGAAGACGATGCTCATTTTGCTGATGCTTGCATATATTGGCAGGTTTCAGGTGCGTCCCAGGTTGTTACACTGATGCAATATTCTATGCCATTTTGTAGTACTTGAAAGGGGTCATATTATGTTGTTTTAGAGGTGTACCAGAACACGTTTTCATGTTTAATTGTTAAAAACATGATTATTCTCATTTTTTCTCATGATTGCATCTCCTGAGCTCTGTCAAACACGCCTCCAAAGCTGGCCCAGTCTATTGTGATTTCTCTGTTCGATCTATGAGCATGTGTTGCTGATCGAGCTGCCACACTTAACAGTTTCAGATATATTTTCATATCATGTTTGTGCTGTCAGCAAGTAAACATTTCAACAGTTTTCTCTTCTCACATAGTCTTTACTGGTAAATTGCCAGTAACAGATCATGTGTGAACAGGACCCTTCTGGTAAATCAGTACTGGCAATTTACCAGTAAAAGAAGTTTGAACAATACTAGTAAATTACTGATATGATGCTCTGTGTGAAGAGAGAATTAGTGAATTTACTGGTAAAGTCGAGGTCATCTACAGGGATTACTGTGTAATAAGGGTCGTCTGTTCCTAAGGTACACGGCATCCACCGGAGCACCCGTGCCGTATATTCCCAGGAAGCATTGTGTTCTCTAATACACAGCGGATGATAGCGTTCTGAAAGGCCATGTCTGTGATTGTTACAGACTGAATCTTTATCAACTTTTATAAACTAAAGTTATAAAAGTGAAAACACATAATATGAGCCCTTTAAATACCTGGATTAACCCTAACACGGACACAGTTTTGCTTACGTAGCGGCAGAGGGGCGGGGCTTTCTGGCGCTGCACCAGAAGATGACGGTGACCGAGGTCATGCTGGACAAACAAATAACAATTACACCAAAGTTGATTTTAATTGATGTGTCTTACACTTCTGGCTAGTAAAACGTGTTCCATATGGGACGATACTACTCTTACTAAAATGCATGTCATTTGAGACACAACTCTAGTGAAGCCGTGTTTATTACAGCTGAATATAATCGATCATGTGATGCTGGTTTTGTGTTTGACAGTGTTTGTTAGAGCTGCAAAATGAGGCCGTGTTCATCTGGACCACTGAGCTGGAGAACATGGCCACGCTGTGTTTCAAAGCTCTCGAAGGCTCTACATATGACGTGCGTGTCGCTGTCTCCACGCTGCTGGGAACCGTCATGGCCACAGCGCTGATGCCCAAACAAGCCACAGGTCACTCAGGCGTTTAGCACTTGCACACAGAATGATGACGTGGAGGACTCTTCTATGGGTTTATTTTGCAATAACAACCGGCTGACTGTACATTATCATCAGGGCTTGACATTAACCTTTTTGCTCACCAGTGGTTTTTAAAGTTGACTCTGGCATGCTAAAGTTACTTAATTACTTGAATTGAGAGACAGTGTATCGTTTCTGTCCAGAATGCAAATGAATTGACACCATTAAAGTAACATGTGATTTATGATGACCTAAAATTATAAGCGATCTCATCATGCTGTCAATCATCTCTTCTGCACTGACTCATTTCTTTTCATCATAACCTTCAGAGAAACAGTAGAAATGACCTGAACACTTCATGTTATATGTAAATATTGTCATGTGGGAGGTTGAAGAGGTTTGCTTGTGAATCTACTTAATAACGTGATGCCAACTTGTCATTGATATTCTTGAAATACAGTCAGGCGTGCAGCGCTCGTGCGGTGTGAATCCGGCAGGCAGCGCTCATGCGCACGACACGAGACGCGCGCTATACGTCAAACACGTCTGCAGTGTGTTTACATACAAAACGATAAAAGCGCTGGAAAACCACATTCTCTGTGAATGGCCAGCAAGCACTGGGTGAAAGGAGTGCTCATGGGAGTTGTAGTTTCACATGACTTTTAATAAACTACAATTACAAAAAATACATTTAACCCACCAAAATGGCTAGTGGGAGTGTCACCCGCCAGAGCTGAAATCTGCCGGCATTTGGCGGGTTGGTAGGTGTTAATGTCAAGCCCTGATTATCATGGTTTTACGCTAAATTATTAGACATGATATATTGATTTAAAATGTTCTATTAGCTCACCTATGACGAGGAAAAAACATTTCAGACACGACATTCAAGTGAACATGCAGTTTGGTTTAATCATTTGTAATATAATCTCATGTATGTTATTAATTAGCCATTTATTCGTAAGTAATTGATTTTTCTGGCAGTACCCGGATGAGCTTGTGATTTTAGGCTGTTGTTTGGGACAAACGTACATTAGAATGCAGTCAGAGCGCAGTCTAATTAGTTAATGGACTAATATGAACAACTGCATTGACATCAAGCAAAATGAACAATGATTCATGAATCTAAAAACTATATTGATCATTGTTAGTTCTTGTTAGCTCATGCATTTTTATAATGCTGCAAATAGACCCTTATCATAAAGCGTTACCAGTGTTTCTCTACATTTCTCATCTTTATTTAAACTCATTGTTTGATTAGACTACCAAATGTTAAGATGTTTTTAAGAGAATTAAACTTGAGAGAATAAAACTGTTTGGATGCGTGTGGCTGAATACTACATCCAGTAAAAGATCATATATGCTGGTATTCTAGTGTGTTCAGAGACACTTTTACCCAAAGCGACTTTTCGTATGTGGAATCCTTGTGATTGAGCCCAGGACCTTGGCGTTAATCACTGAGCTAAAGGAAAGAGCTGTTATTTTTATGTGGTGATGACAGTCTCTCTATTGCATGTTAGTAATGCGTCAGAACGTGAAGCGAGCGACTCTGGAGGAGGTTCTGGAACTGATGGCCACAGGCTTCCTCCGTGGAGGTTCTGGCTTCCTGAAGAGCGGTGGAGAGATGCTAAAGGGGGCGTCCGTCAGTCGGGAGGTGCGCGTCGGTGTCACACAGGTAACGCACAGAAAACGCACAGAAACAACTTGAACGCGTCCATGCCAAATATGTTTACTTGATGGTTTGTATGTGTTACTACAGGCTTACGTTGTGTTTGTCACCACTCTGGGAGGTCAGTGGTTGGAGCGTAACTTCGCTGTGTTTCTGTCTCATTTACTGGAGCTGGTTTCTCACCCGCGGGCCACACAGACTCACGTGGAGGCCGTGTATTCGCGCCGCTGCGTCTCCTTCGCCTTGCGAGCGACTCTGGGTGGTCTGCTGGGTGAGAAGGCTCAAATCGCTGCCGCAAAGGAAATCTGCCTGGCTATCAGCAAACAGATGAGAGCCGTGGGTAAGATGACAATTAAACTAACCAGCAAAAAGATTTCATTTATTATTCCCAGACGGAACTTGATGTATTGTATTGACCCCTGAGTCGTATGGCATTGTATCGTTTCCCTCCCAGAAGCCGTAGTGAACGACACCAGCAGCGAGAACCGGGCTGGAGCTGCAGATGTGTCAGCGAGTCAGCATGTGATGGTGTGCGCTCTTAAGGAGCTGGGCAGTCTGGTGCAGAGTCTGCGCTACAGCCTCTCCCCTTATCCAGGAACCATCTGTCGGTATGCTGTTCATGAATGTAACGTTCACAACTCAACTTAGCCTTATTTCTGCGCTTACATTTCCACTTTTTAGAATTTGCATTGTTTCAAAGCAGCTGTAGAGAAAACATACTGTTCAAAACAGGCGAAACAGTAAGTGTATAAAAGAAAGAAAAAGTGTAGACACTCACGCATACACACATATACAGTAATATATACAGCAGGGACTTTTGGCTTCGGTACGGTACAAGAATCGAATACTGCTATTATTGGTACTAAATCGGTACCATTGGTGTCCAATACAAAAAGAATAATTTAAATGAAAATTGTATTAAGCAGCCTGCATTAAACTGTGCATGTTAACATAAACTAGATTAATAAATTCTTGGTCATATAAAGAATGTTAAAAATGTAAAAGATAAATTTTTCTACTACTAATGGCGTGTTTACACCAAAAGCGAAGTGAATATGCGCGCTGCGTTCTTTGCTCGCGGGAACATGAATTTTTTTCGATGGTTTTTTGTGCAAATGATGCAACAAATAATACCGCAGGTGTCTTCACGGAGCTCACGCACAACAACATTTCTTTCTGCCAATTTTCCATTATGTTGAATAAAACCACTGTTACTGGACATGTCTGGGTTCATTTTCACTGTCTGCTCTGGGAACTGTGCCTGGATGATGATGACCAGTGCCCTGTTTAAACTGCTAGCTAGGGTCGCCTATTAACCACTTTTTGAATTGTTAATAATTATAATGAATAAATGAAATAGGATGGATGATGTACTCACCTGTAGCTCTGATCAAGTTTGGATAAGTAAGCAAGAGAGATGCAGATTTGCCTTCTGTCATAATACATGACTTGTAAAAGCGTTTACAAACTGGTGCTCTCAGGTCTGTTCATTCACCTTTTTCATCACGTTTATAAGCAGTAAAGCCATATTTCACTTCGTTTTACTGCCTTTGTTTATTCGTTTTGGCCGTGTGGTCTATTGCTGCCGGGTTTTGCATTTCAAATAATACTTTGGAACTGCAGCATGTCAAGTACCAAAATTTGCTAAATTCTGCTATTGTACCTATTGAAATTTTAAATGTACCGGTACATTTTAAATACTGGTTTACTGCGCAACCCAAATATACAGTCACAAAAACACACACAACTTATTTTATAACATTATTTGTTACAGAGGACACAATACATGGTATTATTGCAATTTTTCAAAAGGTTAGGAAAATATAATGTACAAGAGGCTGTGCTTTGTAAATTGTTGTGAATAAGTCACGGCAGAAGTGTGTTGTTATAACACAAAGCTCACTAATACAAGAATAATTCATTCAACTGTTTCAAGTATTCTAGGGTGATTTTGGCCCAGTAAGTAACACTTCTGTTTTGTCTGAAATCAACAATAAAAAGTTGCTAGTCATCCAGTTTTTTATATCGACTATATGCCTTTCAACATTCTAGTGAGCTGCTGTGTTTTGTAGAAATAAGGAGTTTAGTTTCATCAGCGTAACTCCATGTCTTTTAGTTATAGCTCTTAGGGGCAGCACATACAGAGTGAAGTAATTTATTCATTTATCAGACGCTTAAAAGTGACTAACAAGTGACCAGTGGCACACTGGGAGTGATTAGGGGTGAGGTGTCTTGCTCAGGGGCACCTCTGTTGTTTCCTGATGGTACTGGGAATCAAACCAGCAACCATCTGGTGTCTAGTCCAACTCTCTAACCAGTAGACTACAACTGCCTAGTGGTTCACCACAGGGAATGTTAATGTTTTCATTTATTATTTATTTTAATATATTTATGTCTTCAGCTACTGAAGTTGCTCCTTAATGGGATAGTAAACGAAAAATGAAAATTCCCCCATGATTTACTCAAGCCATCTGAGATATATATGTCCATCATCTTTCAGATAAACACAGTCAGAGTTATATAAAAAATGTCCTGGATCTGCCAAGCTTTATAACGGTAGTAAACAAGACTTGTGACTTTCAAGCCCAAAAAAGTGCATCCATCCTTTGCAGAAGTAATCAGTAATAATTGAAAACTTTACAAACAAAAAGAACTTTCTTCCAGTAGCTGCTGACGTGCAATCACGGGAGAGTGTGTTTCCAGCATGCCATGTAGGATGTAGTGTGCGAGAGGTAGTGGTGTATACAGTGCACAGAGAGCAATACAAACGCCAGTCAGGAATTACACAAACTAAAAAGATTTCTTTTAAATCCCTGTTTCAGATCGTGGGATTCTGTGGGACTGGCATTCTCTTTTGCTCTCTGTGTTTTGGCGTTCATCACTACACCACTACGTCTCATGTGTGTCGGCCGTTACTGAAAGCTAGTGGTTTTCGTTTGTAAAGTTTTAACTATAGATATTGCATCGATTACCCTCAGATGGCCTTTATTTACCCCTGGAGGATGAATGGATGCACTTTTTTGGGCTTGAAAGTCGTGCGCCCTGTTAACTACCGTTATAAAGCTTGGAAGGACATTTTCAAATTTAACTCTTTGTCTAAAAGATGATGGACAAAGGTATCTTGGATGGCTTAAGGGTAAGTAAATCATGGGGTAATTTTCTAATCCTTTAAGGGAACTGTAAAACGCTGTCTGATCTGATAATCTAGCATCCAGTTGCATAGTTGTAACCAGGGCCTGAAATGAACACCTGACCACGCGCCAAATGCGGGTGAATTTCACATTTGGCGGGTAGCCAATGAGAATTGAGTGATTTTTTTTCAACAACGAAGTCCACAATTTCGTTTTATTTCAGTTAAAAATGTGGCGGAACATTACTGGGGTAAAGAGGCCATCTGATTATTATTATTACTTATATTGATTTAGTTAATAACTTGACAGCACTTAAATGTGTATTCTTACATGTTAAAGAACAATGTTTGTGCAATTCCTGTTTTTCACCTTTATGAGGCAAAAAAACAACAACTGGCAGATAAAAAGTCATTGTGGCAGGTGGAATTTTAAATCCACGTGCCGCAGTGGCTGCTGGTCAAAAAAAGTGAATTTCAGGCCCTGGTTGTAACACACATAGCCTCGCATGGCCAATCATAACAGTGCGTTGCAGCTCACAATAGATATCTAGTATTGTCTACACATAACATGCGAAACAACATTTCACCATATTTGAGGTCTCATAATTCACTCACGCATGTGTATTCACATCGAAAAAATGTGCAATTTTGTTGCAGGTTTTGGAAACCGTCACATCAGTGTTGTTGCATCCGAGCATGGCGGCCCGTCTGGCTGCCGCGATGGTGTCTCGCGGTGTGTCGCCGTGGCTTTGCCGCACCAGCTGACGCCTCTGCTGGAGCGCTGCGCTGAATGCATCAATAACCTCAAGAACTCACCGGAGGCCGTCAGCGGCTACAGCTTTGCCATGGCTGCTCTGCTGGGTGGAGTGTATCAGTGTCCGCTGGGCATCCCGCACTCCAAGGGCAAGGTCGGTCTTTTTTCTTCTTTCAGTGTAAGAGATAGTCCTGCTGAGGAAATGTTTCACTGATTAATAAACAGGTGGTACCAATTATGGTCTGGTCCAGAAACACAAGCTGTGTCGCATTTCGAAGGGCACAAGCTGTGTCGCATTTCTCTCGGAGGTAGCATCCTGTGAAGGGTACGGTATACTGAGAGTCCTCAACCCAGAATTAAACGAGACGTCCTCTGTAGGACATACAAGTGAAAAGTAAACGGAAGAATCCGCGTCGTTATAGACTTCTTCTGCATTACTGGGAACGGCCACTAAAACGTCATATCCGTTTATGTCGTGGGGGAGAACAAACCATTCGATTTAACAAGCGTAGACCGTGTTAGGCACCTAATCTTTAGTATTTGTAATGATTACGATTGGTGCAATGTGGAAAAGTTGCCATGTGGTGTTCTGCACCTCTAATAACTTAAAAAAGCCCGATTTTAAGTTTTTGTATACCGCCTAATAAACAGACAGAGCCGGTGTTGTGCAGAATTACACATGAGATGGGTTAACAAAATGATGGAACAATCTTCTCTTATTAAAGATTAATACAAAAAAGAAGAATAAACAGCACCATAATCATAAAATAAACATATATGCATAAAAGAAAATAAATAAAAAACATAACATAATGTACATTGAGAAATGATGTCATTTGCAGAAATTTAAAGAGCTTTAAGATTGTTTTTGCAAGTTTCATTTCTCTCTATTCATGTTTATATATCACGACCAGTAAGGCAAAATGGAAGATGTGATATTTTTACTTTGTAGGGAACACCATGTGCTTTTCCAGTCAAGAATGAAAGAAAATCTGTTTACATGTTATTTTAATTTGTGCAATATTTAAGGAGCTGCAGTGTACATCTCTTTTTGAGACAAATGAGAAGGATATTTTAGCCATTTTTATACCTGAGGAGGTAAAGTTGATCAGTTTTTCTCTGAGGAGATTTAAGGTGAATTGTAGGGTAATGAGACCATAATTCTTCTAAATATAATCTTATTTTATGTGTTATACACAGTAATATATTATTATACCCTCATGAAAATTAACCGTGGTTAGTCGTTACTATAGTTACCACAAAATAACCATTGTTTTCCATGGATAATAACCTGTAAATGATCTCATCCTCTACATTCCTGTATAAGAAGGTCGCATTCCTTCGAAATGAGACACAGACAAAAGAGCTTTTTATACGTCTGACCCATTTAAAGTCTACACTGATTGATGTATTGTTAGACGCTTCTGGTTCGACACCAACATAATTCACTGTTATCTCTGTGTTGTCCTGTAGAGATGGTGATGCATACAAACAAATCTCAATCTTAAACCTATAAGACTATTTCTTTCCAAAGTGCTGCATCATGAAAGAAACACTGCTGGCTATTTTAAAGGGAGGGGCGCTGTCGATCATTTTCAGTTAAAATACGGCATCACATTAAATAATGTCTTTAAAATGACCTGTAGCAATTGAAGCATGATGAATGGCTTGTTTTCAGATGGTGGTGAGTATAGCTGAAGATCTCCTGCGTTCTGCCGCTCAGAACAGTCGTCTGTCTCTTCAGAGGACTCAAGCGGGCTGGCTGCTCTTAGGTGCTCTCATGACATTAGGTGAGTCCAGCAAAGAATCCATTCTGCCTGAATGTCCGGCGAAAACAACACTTTTTTTATTTCTTGGAATGAGAATGAAAAAATGCATGCCGTAAAATTTGAGCCTTTTGCTTTTTTATGTGTAAATGTAGCTGGAGGTGTACTGCACGCTTTTCTGTGACATGTTCCACTCCCTCCGGATGAGATCTTTAACCTGTTCAAACTAGATTTGTCTATGCTTATCCTGCCTGACTAAAAGTTTGGTCAGCGGTGTGACATAAACAGTTATTCGCCATTGCCTGAAGCAAGACACAGATGCGTTTGAAGCGAGTGGTCTCGTTGAACATATTTAATTCTTGAGCACTGTAAAGCATTTATCATGTAAACGACGTCACCACAGGAGCCTCTCTGGTGCGCTACCACCTGCCCAAGATGTTGCTGCTGTGGCGTAACGTGTTTCCTCGCTCTCAGAAGGAGCTGGAGGCCGAGAAAGCGCGAGGCGACTCCTTCAGCTGGCAGGTGATGCTGGAGGGACGTGCCGGCGCTCTGTGCGGTAAAACGCCTTTAGTGAATCTCTGTAGATTCTTTTACTTCAGAGCTCTTTCTGAATGCTGTGTTTGTTGTTCTTTACAGCTATGCGCAGCTTTGTGGCTCATTGTCCAGAGCTGTTGACGGAGGATGTGATCCGCAGGCTGATGACGCCTATTGAATGCGCCATGACCATGATGTCCCAGTGAGTGTCGCTGATATTCAACCGATTTATGTTAAAGCGAAGGGTGGCGTTAGACCCTGTTACAATTACATTAGACCAAAATCCACATTCATCTTTCGATATGAATGCCAAGGGAACGGTTCTCTGTGTTACTCGAGCCTTTTGTTGGGACTGAACTCAGAGATCTCAAGATCAGAGACCTTGATTTTATGCCATTTCTTGTTGCTTTAACCTGATAACTGTCTCTGCACATATTTAAGGTTCAAGTTTCTTTATTTGACAATGCCTCCATATGTGCATACATACAGAGGAATCGAAATAGCGTTTCTCTTCTCTCTTATCCAGTGTTTCTAGTCAAGGCAGTCAGTGCAATATAGTGCAGATTTTGTGTAAAGGTAACAGCAGTGTACTTGTAATTCTGCTTGTCATTGTGTTTATTCTGCTGTAAAGCTGCTTTGAAACAGTGCATCATTGTTAAAGCGCTATACAAATAAACTTCAACTTGAACTTGTAATAAATAGATATAAATAAGCGATGGAAAATATCCTTTTAACATCTGAATGAATATACACGAGTAAATGTAAAACAGTGAATTACGTTAAATATGCAAATATACATCTAAGGGGATAAATACATCCTATACAAAATACTTGTGGATAATTGTGAACGTTCATTATCCTCTAAATAGATGTAAACAGTGAAGTCTGTTTATATACACTATACTCCCAAGAGTGCAAATATACATCAAATGAATGCAACGTTGAGTAATTCTGGGTATGGAGTCCTTTTGTAAGATACAATACAGAATAGCAGCAGTATGACAGTAGTGCAAACAGTGACAGATTTGAATGGTCCACACATGTAATGTTTGTATTGGTGTTTGTAGACAGGTCCATGTGAGTTCTCTGCCATGAAAGAAGTGTGGGGTGAACTGTAGTTTTTAGAGGTCAGAAGTAGGTAAGGGAGGAGGGAGATGATGTGCAGCACGAGTTTAGCATCCTGACAACCTGGTGGATGAAGTTGTTAGAAAGCCTTGTGGAATGAGCCCGGAGGCTCCGGTATCTCCTCTCTGAAGGCAATAGGCTGAAGTGGAGGTTTGACGGGTGTGAACCATCTGCTGCGATGCTAATGGCTCTGCTAGTGAGGCGGGTGTGGAAGATATCCACAAGGGAGTGCTCAGAGATGTCCAACCCCTGGGAACTTGGTGCTGTTCACCCTCATGACTGCGGCCCCGTTGATGGTTAGTGGGGACTGCAGTGGAGGTCCTCTTCTGAAGTCAATGACCATTTCTTTGGTCTTCCCCACGTTGAGGAAGAGATTGTTGTCGTTACACCACTGGACCAGTTGGCTCACCTCGCTCCTGTAGTTGGCTTCGTTGTTGTTGGTGACGAGACACACTACAGTTGTGTCGTCTGTAAACTTGACGATGTGGTTGGTATTGTAACTGGGTACACAATCATGGGTCAACAGGGTGAAGAGTGCTTTGTGCTGACCCTGCTTTTGGTGTGACGGTTTTAGAAGCTTTTTTGTCTAAGGTGTCTCAGATTGTTTATTAGCTGCTGGGGGATGATTGTGTTAAAGGCTGAGCTAAAGTCCAGGAACAGCATACGCACGCATGAGTCTTTGGTGTCCAGGTGTGTCAGGGCGTCCTCCGCGAACCTGTTGGTTCTGTATGCAAACTGGAATGTGTCGTGGGAGGGAGAAAGAATGGATTTTATGTGCTGCACAATAACTGGGATTATTGTGGTGGCCTTGAAGCACTTAGGGACGACTGCCTGACTCAGCAAGATGTTAAAGATGTCAGTTAGTACATTCTTGAGTTCTTCGGCACAATTCTTAAGAGCAAGACCAGGTATGTTGTCTGTACCTGCTGCCTTGTCTGGGTTGCTCCTCATAAGGGTCTGGTGCGTGACACACAGCCCGCTCATGTGGGAAAGGTGGGATATTCTGTGCCTGTGTGTTGTTATAGGTCTCAAATCGGCCACAGAATTCATTGAGGCTGTTAAGCAGAGATGTGTCACTGTCACAGGTCCGTGGTGAGGGTTTATAGTCTGTTTAGATTTATAGTCCGTTTGGACTCTGCTGATGAAATGTCCAGATATTTTATACTGCTGTTGCTAGGCCTGCAGTGTCAGCGGCTCTGAAAGCTGCATCCTGTGCCCTCAGAAGCTTGAACACTTCTCCTGTCAACCACGGTTTCTGGTTTGCCTGACTAGTGATGGTTTTTCTGCGTGTGACATCATCTGTGCACTATAAGATGTAAGCAGTCACAGCCTCAGAATATTTCTCTTTGTCTGTGTGGTTGTTGCTGCTTCTCTGAAGATTCAGTTCAGGTTTATTTGTATAAGGTTGTATTGTTCCAATGCAGCTTTACAGAGAAAACAAAGGCAGTTGAGAGAAGAGAAAGGCAAATTAAAAATTAGTCAACTACATAACCCTAAGCTAGTCTGTTACCAGTCTTTAAGGGCAGACTGGGCCCCCTCTGGCCACACACGTACCTCCTTCTTGGTTGGTCTGGTGACTCTCACCTTCAGTCTGACGCACATGTTGCTGGTTGACTTTACTGAAAGCATTGCTCCATATGTCTGTGTTCAGTGTGATTACAGTGTCATTGTCAGATTGTTTAAGTGTTGGTGTTTGTTAGTATTCCTGCAGTGATAAAGGTTCAAGGTGCTCATCTGAAGGCTAGTGCTGCTATGGTCCGACTGCGACTTTATGACATACTGGCTCTACTGCCACCCAAGACATATGAAGGTCAGACCCTCAGCTTACACACACACATACAGTACTGCCAGAGTTATTAAACTATAGCTAATCATAATGTGTTGTAATGATTGACAGGCAGTTTAACAGCTCTGCTGAGGGAGTTGGTGGCAGAGTTCACGCTGACAGACAACTCGGCCAACACCACCACATCTCTACTGCGCTCGCTCTGTCACTATGACGACAGCGTGCTGATGGGCTCCTGGCTACAGGAAACAGATCACAAGTCCATTGAAGACCAGGTAATCATTGACAATGCTTTCTGAAACTAGGCTCACACAATCATACTCTCTGAACTTAACCAGTTGTACTTGTAGTGATTCTGTGGGGATGGTGTTATTTAAACACTCTCCAGCATCTCTACTAGTTATAGTGAAACTAAGACGGTGTTATTTAAAACACGGTTCAGTTTCAGGTTATAATTACTTGTGGCTCAAATGGAAATACACACAGATAAAGATTATTAACTCTATGTATTTTGTAGCATTACCTGGTGCAATGAATGCGTTATTCTTCTGGCCTTGATTAACAACGGTCCATGCCCAATACAGTAATACATACAGAGCCGGTAACAGTATCGCACAGTTTAAGGGATGTGTTATGAGCATTAAGCAGAGACAATCATGAGTGAATACAAATGAATATTTATTAACTAAGCTACTGAGATGTGATATTGATTGACTAACAAAACACATACACATTCACATTCATACAAGATAAAGCATAGAAAAATTAGAGTAAAGAGTAAAGAATGGCATATTAAATCAGCAGGACACAACCACCGGGTTTTTCTCTACAAAGTTCACCTTGGTTAGCCAAGGGGCAGTTGTAAGCTGTTGAATCCTGGTGCGGAGAGAAAGGGAGAGAGAGTGTCGGTGGATTCGCGAGAATCCGTTCGAGAGGCGAAGTTTCGAGAAGTGTCGAAGTCTGCCGGTAAGATTGCCGGAAAAGCTGTCCTGAAGAAGGGCAGGTCCCACGAAGTTTTGAATAGATTCCAAGTTTCTGAGCAAAGAGTTGTCCAATGCATGGTGGTCTTAAAGGCACAGCTGTCACGCCCCTGTCAGGTCACTTTGGCCAATGACGAGGGGCTGTTGATGCGCGGGAGAAATTTCTTTGTCCTTCTCTGTGACAAATGATTTACACAGGTACGGTTTGTGTCCTGTTTGCACCGAACACATAAACTTATTGCAAATTGAGTATGATGCACGCCATGACTATGTACTGTGCATCATTATTTAGAAATAATTTGTGGATCATTTTGATACCACCACGAGAGAGAAGTGAAGTAAGAACAATAGTTATTCATTCATCTGCCATGAAATAACAGTCAAACTTCAACAGTAATGAAATACATGCACTAACTATGGCAGGGTATCAAGTGATTATGGAGGAATACACACATAGATATACTGTATATATATATATATACACAAAATGGACAGTTTATTCTTGCTCATTCTAGAGAGTCTCTTTGAGGTGTTTGGAATGTACTTCTCTAGTCCTCTCTGCAAATCTCCAGGGGGCCTGGAGACCCTCAGGGAGTTGAGCTGGGGGGTTACCCTCTCTGGGGAAGGCCAGAGAGATACCATAACTGTCCTCCTGAGTTAAGTAACAACCGGCAGGTCATCACTTAACCCAGACTTTCTGGAGCCAAAGGGGTTCTGGTGTTGACTTCCCCTAGGAATTTGTTGTTTGTTGTCTAACTTTATGATCCTTAAAGAAATCCAACATTTGGCCCGGCCAAGTCTCTACATACTCTTTCAGAATGCTCACACCAACGACAAGGCAACCACTTTTCCTCTTTCTTTAGTGTGTTATGTAACTGTTGTGTGCATGTATAAGATCTGCAGAGTTAGAGGGTGTCTTTACATCTGTAGTTCGGTTCATTTGGTCCACACTGACTCCTCTGATCCGTACCAGATCAAACGAATCAAAATGCAGTCATGTGGCAACATCCACATCACTCGTTGGTCAGATGTGTCTTGAGCGTAATTCCCAAACTGCTTTTCGATTGGTCCGAAAATTCCAACAGAACTCGGAGTAAACAAAGAGTAAACATCCTGCTTGTCATGGGTGATAGTATCTCTAGTCATCTCTCTCTCTCTCTCTCTCTCTCTCTTCTGGAGATCTGAAGAATTGACATTTACATCATGATATAATAAATGATCTGTGGTGTATTTTGAGCTGAAATTCTGTGGATTCCTAAAAATGATATTATTGTTAAAATGGGAATAAGAGTTATTATTGAATTTGTTTCAGCTGCAGCCCAACAGCGCGTCTGGTAGTGGAGCTCTGGAACACGACCCATCCTCCATTTACCTGCGGGTTCCAGTAGGTGAGGCCGTCCCTGGACCGCTGCCTCTGCGCAGTGTCTGTCATCGATGCATCCGTAAGCTCTTTTGGGGTGGTCTTTCCACATGTCTCGTTCAAACACAGGTCAGTGAGCGTGAAAACCCTGAAATACCATGAAATCTTCATTTAACTATTCTTTATGAACAATGTCTGCTTTATATTTTCCAGTTTGATGGGGTTGTTGGTTGTTGAGTTAGCTGTGCTTTAGTGTAGTTCTGTTACAGATAATGGTGCAGCAAGCGTTTATGTTAATTTCAGTTCATTTCCTAACTGTGTCCAATGAAGCGTTCTGATTGGCTGTGTTTTTGTTATTTATTAACTTATTTAAACTTTAAACTCAAGAGATTCTTAGCACCTCATAAGAGCTGTTAGTCGCTTGTTGCGTCGTGACCCGTGCCGATTGGAGTCGGAAGCGGTGGTGCGTGATACGTGAAAATGTACAGAACGGTTTAGGTCACATCATTAACCATCACCCTGGTGTTATGGGTTATTTAATCCTGGTTGTGTGTTTCAGGCTGCAAATGCTGGATCACTTTGCTGAATGTATTAAACAAGCTAAAGGAGTCCGTCAACAGGCTGTCCAGCTAAACATATTCACCGCAGTGCTGAGAGCCCTCAAGGTCTCGTAAATACCTGCACTGCACACGTCTCATTGTATTTTCCTGTATTTTGGATTTCTGCTTAATGATGAATGCGTGTTTGTCCAGGGTCTGGCTGAAAACAAGAGCAGTCTCGGACCTGAGGAGGTGCTAAAATCTGCTCTGGCTCGTGATGGGCACTGGACAATCTAACCCGATCCTGCGCTGCGCTGCTGGGGAAGCTCTGGGAAGGATGGCACAAGTCGTAGGGGAAGCCTCTTTCATCGCCAGGATGGCACAGCACAGCTTCGACAAGTACATTTACATTTATTCATTTACATATAGTTAGCAGACACTTTTATCTAAAGCGACTTACAAGTGACCAGTGGCACACTGGGAGCGATTAAGTGTCTTGCTCAAGGGCACCTCAGTTGTTCCTTGCTGGAACTGGGAATCGAACCGGCAACCATCAACCAGTTGCAAGTCCAACTCTCTAACCACTATCCACTGGAGTAAAGACTCCAAACAATAGAGGTCTTCTGTTTTCCCCTGACACCCATTTAGTTTACTGACATGAGTTTAATGAATCGTTTACTTATTCTGTAAGATTATCATGATTGGGTAATGCAAGCAAAGTACATTTTCACAATTATAACATGTATAGAATTCTTATGAAATGTCAGGATGGGGAATAATGGCAGCCTGATGGGTTTTAACAGTGATCAAAAAAAGATTGAACTAGGGCTGCGCGATTATGACAAAAATCATAATTGTCGGTTATTTCCCTTGAATTTGTAATTGCGATCATTTATTTACATTATTAGCCTTTACATTTAATTACATTTTTTTATGACAATTAGCAAACTCAGTTTTTCCATCCTAACTGTATTAGTGCTTGTAATTAAAAATGAATTAATAAATAGAATATTTAATCAATATTCTTAGGCCCTAACACACATTTGCTGGTGTTTGTGGTTTATGAGGACTCGTAAAATATTATGTACTGTACAAAATACTGTTGTCTGCATTACTACTGTAGGTCATAAAATAATTTTAACTCATTTAAAATCTGAAGCAAATTGTTTCCTGTGATTATTTTTAATAAATAAGAATTCTTATCCTGAACAGTAAAGCCATTGTCACCTGTAACTGTAGAGATGTTTTACACAGGCTGAAGTCAGCACGTGACGTGGTGTCCAGGACAGGTCACTCTTTGGCTTTAGGCTGTCTGCACCGGTACGTCGGTGGCATCGGCTCAGGCCAGCACCTGAAGACCAGCGTGAGCATCCTGCTGGCTCTGGCTCAAGACGCCACGTGTCACGAGGTCCAGGTGAGAGCTGCGAGGATGAATGTGAGGCTGCTTCAGTTGACCCGCGTCTTTATGTCTGATGTCTTTTTTTCTTTCAGACGTGGGCCCTGCACTCTCTGGCTCTAATCGTGGACTCCAGCGGGCCCATGTATCGGGGTTATGTGGAGCCCACCCTGTCTCTGGTGCTGACTCTACTGCTGACCGTGCCGCCCTCGCACACAGAGGTGCATCAGTGTTTGGGTCGCTGTCTCGGGGCGCTCATCACCACCGTCGGCCCGGAACTGCAGGGTAACCGCCATTGTGCCCGTTGAATGTCTAGAGGTTTGTTATCAGTTGTACTCAGTCAGGTTTGTTCTCTTCAGGTAACAGTGGCAGCATCTCTACCATCCGTTCCTCGTGTCTGGTGGGCTGTGCCATCATGCAGGACCACTCTGATTCACTGGTTCAAGCGGCGGCCATCTCCTGTCTGCAGCAGCTGCATATGTTCGCCCACCACGTCAACCTGTCCAGCCTGGTGCCCAGCCTCTGTAATGCGACATCATCGTTAAATCTCCTCATGGCCTCCTAATGAGAAATTATGAATGTCTAACTGTCTATTAAACCTCTGACTAAAATACATTTTTATAGTGTACACATTCAATAAGAGATTAATAATGACTAAATTAATCTGCAATCGACGTTTTAAAGTAAAAGAAAAATATATATTAGTGAGTCATTGAATCATTCATTCATTCATCTCTATTTGAAACAAAAAACTGTGATTCTCAGGTTATCCAGAAATGTGTCAATCGAAATGCTTCTCCTCACCGGTAAGCGTTTGTTTGCGCAGGTGCACCTGTGCAGCTCTCACCTGCTGTTACGGCGAGCCGCTGTGGCATGTCTCAGGCAGTTAGCTCAGCGAGAGGCTGCCGAGGTGTGTGAATATGCCATGAGTCTGGCCAGGAGAGCTGGTGACAGCAAAGACAACATAACCATTAGTACGTACCATGTTTCTGTGCTTCTCTACTGCTAATGTTCCTCACATGTGACGTTCAGCATGGAACCAAGTCGTGTGAAATCCTGAACCACATCTAGATAGATATCAGAATATCGGCACTGCAGCCTTCCTCACTGGCTTTGTGTTTTCTTCAGATCTAAACATCACTGAGACCGGCTTAGAAGGCGTTCTCTTTGGAATGCTGGACCGCGAGACGGACAGGAAATTGTGCTCAGACATTCACGACACGCTGGGTCACATGCTTTCCTCTCTGGCTGTGGAGAAGCTTCCTCACTGGCTGAAACTCTGCAAAGATGTGCTGGCGGCTACTACAGGTGCGTCAGGTTGTGCGAGGAGGTGACGGTCTAATTATCTGTAACTGAGAGATTTTATACAGAGGACGAGCGACTGTCGAAGCATTGCAGTTGAGCCAATCCTATACGCTTGCTTGAGAATCAGACTAAACGCTTACGATCATACTGCAAATTTAGTTTCATATCTAATCTCAGGTGTACGAGTTTGACGCGTTCTAAAGATGTTTCTGTGCCGCAGAGGTCGGTGGGACTGTCGCGTCTGACGGCAGACGAAAGGAAGAGGACGAAGACTCGGAGAAGAAGGACGAGATGGACGATGACATCATGTTCACATCACTGGGTCAGGACGACAAGTCCAAACCGTCCGTAGCCCCTCGCTGGGTCACGCGTGTGTTTGCTGCCGACTGTTTGTGTCGCATCATTCATCTGTGTGAAAATGCAGACAAAGCCCACTTCGACCTGGCAGCTGCCCGCGCTGCTAAGACCAAAAACCCTGCAGGTAAAGATCCTGGACTTACTGCTGCTTCCTGTTTGCAATCAAACTTCTATTCAGACTAGCTTTGATTGCCATAAAATTAGCATGACAGTGTGCTTGTGTTACAGATCCATATTCACCACCACAGCTGTAAAATCACACTGTATCCTCTGCTTTAGTCGTGATAATCATATAAACTCTGGCTTAGGACTTATATGTCTTTAGTCTAATCTTATATTTAGATCTGTTCAATTTAAATTCCTGTGGTCCACCATGAGCATAATAAATGCATCTTTGGTGTTCATCCACATTGACTGGTTACAGTATGCTGAAATACGCTGTGAATCTGTTTTATCTGGTTAAGACAGGTGGAAGTGGACATTAATATAGCGTTTGAGAAAATGACCCCTTCAGTGTTCTAACCCAAATCTAAATGAACCTGAAGCTAACCTGCCAGGACAAAAGCCTTTATTAAATGCTCATGTTGGTCTTCAGGTGATTTTCTGGTGCTTCACATGTGCGATCTGATTCGCATGGCCTTCATGGCTGCGACGGACCACAGCAACCAGCTGCGCATGGCCGGTCTGCAGGCTCTGGAGGACATCATCAAGAAGTTTGCAGCTGTACCTGAACCCGAGTTCCCCGGTCACGTCATACTGGAGCAGTACCAGGCCAATGTTAGTCTCTTTTACACATGGATCATGTGTTCCTCATAGGGCTGGGTATCAATAGATATTTCCAAAAAAAGGATCTGTAAACATAAGCACAATGGTGAATTAACACAAAAATGAAGATCCACAGACCTGTGTATTAAGCTTTTTATTTTTAAGAATTTGACGACAAATCTGCATCCAGCATGTTAATAAAGCAAAGAAAAAGTGGAGAAGAGTAGTAGTTAGCAATAAGATTCATGTTTTTGATCTCTTACTGCATATTCAATGCTTGTGCAAATAGGAAAGAAAAAATCGACCACATTTAAAAAAACGATTCATTAACGATTCAAAATCAGTGTTTTCCTCCAGTTTGCCAAACATTATACAGTAGTGATGCTATTATACATTCAGCACCGATATTTTTACATTTTATAGCTATTTCAGAATAATTCAAAAGCTTTTATCTCGTGGCTTTGGCATGTAATGTGATGTTGTGTAAGCTACTAGTGAGTAACGTATTCTGTATATATATATATATATATATCAGTCCAGTTGATGTTGTTGTTCGCAGGTTGGTGCAGCACTCCGACCAGCATTTTCTCCAGATACACCCTCAGACATCACAGCCAAAGCATGTCAGGTACACTTCATGACCAATGACTGAAACATCTGTTTAAGCCTTTGGATATCTGTGACCCGGTATGCTACAAAACACTGACAAAATTCACATGTAGAAAATAAAAGCTTTCAGTTTCTTATGTGTGCTGAAACAGCTCGAAATCATTTCATTTTCATTTATATGATGACAACGCACCGAAAAAATAATATGCCGTAGGTTCTGCAGTAGATTAATTTGTGAAAATTCTTCAGAAAAAAGACCATTAGCAAGTCTAAATATAGGTGTTATTGTCAAATCTGTGTGGGTTGGTATTTTTTTTTCTTTCTCTTTGTTTAAATTTAGTTGTGTGTTGCTTCTGAGTGTAGCAGGTCTTATTGTCATGGAATTCAATGATCCTGATGACTCTCTTTAATAGAGGTGTACAATCGTCTCATGAAATACTAGAAGAATGTGAACATCGCTGTAGGACTGGATCTCTTTAGCTGGTGCTGGAACACATGCAAATTTCACTTTTCATTCTTGTGTTCAGGTGTGCAGCGCGTGGATAGGAAGCGGTGTAGTCAGCGATCTGAACGACTTGCGTCGTGTCCACAACCTGTTAGTCTCCTCGTTGGACAAAATTCAGGCCGGCAAAGGAGCGTCCAGCCAGCTTTACAGCGAGAGCGCCACCACTATGGAGAAGCTTGCCGTCCTGAAAGCGTGGGCAGAGGTAAACCGGCGACTGAGCACAGCTGTAACGCTCTTCAACACGCAGCTTATTTCACACTCTCCGTCCGTAGGTGTTTGTAGTGGCTATGAATATTGGGAAGGAGTCTCTGTCCAGAGCGGCTCCTGATGAGGACGAGCGAGACGAAGGAGACCTTCTCCCTCCGGACAGTCTGATGACGTTGGTTCAGCCGGAGCTGCCGTCTCTCAGCCGTCTGTGGCTGGCGCTGTTAAGAGATTACGCTCTGCTCACTCTACCTGCTGAATTCTCCAGCCAGCTGCCACCTGAAGGTCATTCATCACCCGCCAAACCCACACTTTACTCATTTCGCCTTAGCACGCGTAGAGCCGTAGTATCGAATGGCATCTGCTTTCACCTCGGGGACATAACGGCAGTTTTGTCTTTTATTTCAGGAGGAGCCTTCTACACTCCAGAGACCATAGACACTGCCCGCCTGCACTATCGTAACTCGTGGGCGTCTGTCCTGCACGCTGAGGCCCTGTGGCTCAGTACAACGGGCTTCAGCGCTGCCGAGAACCCCGCGGAGAGCCAGGGCGGCACCGTCCCCATCAAGAACCCAGAGGACCTTGTGAAGGACAGACTGCACCTCCTTCTGGGTAACTCATTTCACGTGCGTGCTGACTTTTCTGGGCTCGTGTTGTTTCGGGTGTGTTAACGTCAGCGCTTTTACCATTTCACAGGCATCAGCATTGAATTCTTGTGTTTTCCTCGTGCCGAGGAGCCCATGGAGGATGTGATGTCGTGTCTGCGTGCTCTCTGCGCGCTCCTCGACTCGCCTAGCGCTCGGACACGCATCGCAGAGGACCAGGTCAGTGTTTTCTTAGGTATATCGTCTTTCTCTGTTTTCAGCGTATCAGAAGAACAGAAACGAGAACAGAGACGCTCGTTCACCTGGCTACATACGTTAAACATACACGCTTTTAATTGTCTGCTTTGTTTGCATGCATGCCGGTGGCAGCTGTTGGCTGTGGAGCTGCTGAATGTTCTTCATCGGCTGTTATTAACACGCGACCCGTCCGGCATGCAGCTGCAGGTGACCGCGCTCGTGCAGAAATGTATCCGTGCTGCCAGAGAACACCTGGAGCGTGTGCGCAGCCGTAAGTACGGTCATGTGACGTATGTGTTTAGGTTTCGGCCCGCAGAAATACTGTGTCACATTACAAAAGGGTTTTTGCGTTATTTTAATTTTATGAGAAAAATAGGATCTTCTGTTTCTTAAAATGCTGTGTTAAAGGTATCGCTAACACGTTACTGACATGAATAAATGCTTAAATAAATAAATGAAAAATAACAATAAAAGCCTTCGTTGCATAAGAATGACATTTTTTTCAGTTGTGGGAAACCTAAAATGTGAATGAATTAGTAGTTGGATCTTAGATATAGAAATTTCGAATCGTTGTGACCGTGTTAAAGGATCAGTCCCGCTGCAGTTTGCAGGCCATATTAGAAATTTTAGATTTTTGTCTGTATTTATGGCTGTTAGACTAATGGTTTACTCGTGGTGAAGTCACTGGAGCTCATGTAGTTCAGCCTGTCTGTCGTCATGTAATTTAAACCCTCATCCATTCATGTAGAGATTTGATTCATCCTGTGCTGTGTGTGTTTGACAGCTGTCGGAGACGAGGGAAATCAGGGCTCAGTGTTGGGAGAAGGCGGCGACAGCGGTGAACTCGTCCCAGGAAAGTCTCTGGTTTTTGCTGCAATGGAACTTCTGGTGTTCATCTTGGTGCGTCACTTGCCTCAGCTGAAAGAGAAGGAGAGTGATGATGTCAGACGGCCCGCCCAACACCTGTCAGATGACAGCAGCCGTCTGATTGCTGCCACAGTCACAGCCCTGGTCGAGCTGCCCTCGCTCTGTTCCCCTGCAGGTCTACACACACACATCTGTCTGTTTCACAACAGCAGCATTACAAATAAACATTACACAATATTAGCTTTGTATAACAAAATGATGAGACTGTAAAACGCATCCAGCCACCCAAATGACCGCAGTGGATCAATACAGAGAACTTTTCAAACCGCCTTCAGTAAGATTAATCTGTCAAAGTTCATTTCTGTTCTTAATTCTGTGGAGGGTTTTTATTGCTGTAGGAAGTATGACCATCCTGCCCACGGTGCTGTTTCTGATCACTGGGGTTCTGAGAGAGACCGCCGTAAAGACGTCCGATAATTCTGTCCCGGCGCCTGTGTCCGCGGCCCTGCAAGGCATCAAAACCCTCCTCAGCTCACCTCCGGCACGGGTGCAGCAGACTCAGACGCAGTGGGAGCTCTGGTCGAGCAGTTTGGCCACAGTACTGGAGTACTCACAGCCCGGTGAGATGATGTCATACTTGTGCGATTATCCCCAAGGCTTTGCTCTCTCTGACATAGTCTTTCTGCTCTTAGACGTACGTGGATCCGGCGTGGATGAGGTCAGTTTGCTGACGGCCATCGCTCTGTTTTTGCTGTCGGCCAGTAGCGAGCTGGTCGGTGTTTCTGTTCTGCAGAAGGGCTGCATGGAGCGCTTCAGACATGCTCTCAATTCCACTGAACCCTGGGTAAGTTACAGCAACAACCCTACATCATGATGCATTGCCATGCTGTGAAAGAGTCAAATGTATATTAATATCATTGGCTTACACAACGTAGGTAGAATCTCTCTCTCTCTCTCTCTCTCTCTCTCTCTCTCTCTCTCTCTCTCTCTCTCTCTCTCTCTCTCTCTCTCTCTCTCTCTCTCTCTCTCTCTCTCTCTCTCTCTCTCTCTCTCTCTCTCTCTGCTCTGTCTCTCTCTCTCTCTCTCTCTCTCTCTCTCCTCTGTCTCTCTCTCTCTCTCTCTCTCTCTCTGTATCTATATAACTCTAATCTAAATAGCTTTATTGGCATGACATACTCTATCTATCTATATTGCCAAATATATGTATATATATATATATAACCTGAATATATGATGAAAATAAATATCAAAACAAACATCTCTCAAACTCTCTGTCAAACAATTTCAAAATATAATATATATATATATAATCTATATCAATAATATAGATAGGAGTATATATACATATGAATGTGTCAGGTTCAGTGGCCTTGACTAATGTTGTGGCAGTGTGGAATATAATGGTGAACAGTGCAAACATATAGTTCATGGGATATAAAGTGGGGGGAGTATATACGTATGGATGTGTGGATCCTGGTGGTCCCTTCACCAAGCAAGATCTTCAATCGGCTCATTTTCATTAAGAGACTGAAACTCAGGGATAATCTTCTGTAAGGTCCCTGTACAGTGTTTCTCTTAAAGGGTGTATATTTATCACAATGGAGGAGGAAATGTTCCTCTGTCTCAACTACATCTGATGCACATTTATTACATTTACGCCTTCTTTAGGCAGCCATGTTTTCTTATGTCGAAGCCCTTTCAATGGCTAACGTGGTGGTCACTAAGTCTGTACTTAGTTAATAAACTTCTGTATTTAACATTTCTAACAGTAACCAGATAGTCAGCCAGAACATATTCTCTATTTATATTCAGATAACACTGAAGACGACTTTGGCCTTTTGTTTGTTCTGTCCAGTGTTTCATGTATGTTTGTTTCTCTGTATTCATAATATCTTTAATTACACCTGGTTTTATAGGGACAGAGACGTTAAACGCCTGGTCTGTCAGTTCTGAGACCATCACACAAAAAGGACTTTTCTTAACACACAGATCTTGTGCTTTTAGTGCTTTAAACTGTAGTGTGTCTTCAGAACTGGAGTTTAAGTGAATCCAGAACTTTAAAACTCTTTTTTTGATGGTTAAATGAAGTGGAAGACGACCTAGTTCTGCTCTGCATGCGTTATTAGGTGTGTTTCTGTGGACATGAAGGATGTTACGGCAGAACTCTACATGTAGACCTTCTAAAGGATGTTTGTCCCATAGCTCATGACTGTAGTTACTGACAGGACCCCACACCTCACTGCCATATATAAAGCAATGGGCAGAACAACCCCATCAAAGATCTTTGTCCAGATTCTGACTGGGATGTTGATTTTGAACAGTTTCATTCGGATGGCATGCATTGCTCATGCGGGCTTTTAAAAGTAATGCTTTAATTGCCAAATTGAAATTTCCGGAAGGAGATAAAACCAAACCAAGATAGTTATATTGTGATGAGTGTTGAAGTGTGGTGGTGTTCAGAGTAAATATATGTTTGTGTTCTAGGTTTCTAGGTTTTTTCTGAAATATCATAATCTTAGTTTTCTGCAAATTTACTTCAAGGGTCCAGTCATTGCAGTATTTGGTTAGGATATCTAGGTTGTTCTGAAGGCCTTCCGGTGTTTTTGATAGAATTACTAAGTCATCTGCATAGAGTAAATATTTGACTTCAGTGTCATATAGTTGAAGTCCTGGACTCTCTGATCGGTCCAGACGATCTGCCAGTTCATTAATATATATGTTAAATAATGTAGGACTGAGACAGCAACCTTGTCTCACCCCGCTGTTGTGGGAAATATTCTGTTCTCTGTTGCCCAATCTTTACTGCACATTTATTTTGATTATACATGTTTTTAATGAGGTCATATACTTTTCCCCCTATACCACTTTGAATAACTTTATAAAACAGTCCCTTATGCCAAACAGAATCAAAAGCCTTCTTAAAATCCACAAAGCACGCAAATATTTTGCCATCCTTTTTTTGGTGTACGTGATGGTCTATTAATGTGTGTAATGTGTAAATGTGGTCTGTGGTTCTGTGTTTAGGAAGGAAGCCAATTTGTGATTTGCTAATGACATTGTGTACTTCTAAGAAGGATGACAACCTAGAGTTGATAATAGAGCAGAAGAGCTTTCCTAAGCTACTGGTAACACAGATTCCTCTGTAGTTACTGGGATCAGTTTTGTCTCCACTTTTAAAGATGGGAGAGATGAGCCCAGTGTTCCAGATCTCAGGGAAAACCCCTGAACTCAATATCAAGTTAAAGAGTTTGAGCAGGGCATACTGGAGATCAGGAGAGCTGTTTTTAAGCATTTCATTTCTTATGTTATCAGGGCCACAGGATTTATTACATTTTAAGGGATTTTAGTTTTTCATTCAGTTCTTGTTGTGTTATTGGATAATCTAAGGGATTTTGATTGTCTTTGACACATGACTCAAGGGCATTGAGTTTTTCAAGGACTTTTAATTGGTCGGGGTTATTTGAGTGAATTTGATGGGAATAAAGGGTTTCAAAATGGTTTTTCCAGGTCTGCCCATCTTGTATGGTTGGTGTTTGTGGTTTTGTGGAGTCTAGATTGTTCCACATGCTCCAGAATTGACTCTGATCAATTGTATTTTCGATCTTTTGAAGCGTTTTGTTATAATATTCAATTTTTTTCTGTCTCAAAGTAATTTTGTATCTCTTCAATAGATCTGAGTGTTTTAGGCGTAATTCAGAGTTATGAGGGTCTTGTGTGTTTTGATTTGAAATGAATCTTAGCTCTTTTCTTAGTGTTTTACAGTCCTGGTCAAACCATTTCTCAGAAGGTTTTTGTTTAGTGTTTTGTTTGGGTCTAAATGCTGTAGTTTTGTTTAAATTAGATTTTTTTGCCAAATTTTCAAAAATGTCATTAATGATTTTAGTTGCCAAATCAATTCCCTTCTGAGTTTTTTCATATGTTGAGTTGCAGAATGATGTTATTGAGTAGATAATTTCAGTTGATTGTTGTGTTTGGAGTGTATGTGTCTGTAGTACCATGGGTCCATCTATATGGTTTTCTAAGTGTGTATAAGTTAGATGGCTTTTTGTTTATGGCTCTTTGTTTGTTATTTTCACTTTTAATGCGAACATTGATCTGGTTGTGATCAGACAGTGGGGATTGAGTGTTAATGGTAAGTTCACTGAAGTGGGAGGGACTTAAGTTTGATATGGCGTAATCTACTGCACTGTTTCCCAGTTCTGAACTGTATGTGAACTGACCACAGGAATCTCCTTTAGTTCTGCCATTCAGGATATAAAGACCTAAGCTTTGACAAAGATGTATTAGTTCTTGTCCATTTCTGTTGACTACACTATCCAGGTTCTGTCTACTAGGCAGGGTGTTAAATAGACTAAAGGGCATTTGATTGCATAGGTGTTTATTGCCTGAGTTATCAATGTGATCTGGTTCTAGGCCGGTTCTAGCATTAAAATCACCACATAGTAATATTTTTCCCTGTGTTTGATAGTGATAAATTTCTGTTTCTAAGGTGAGAAATATTTCCTCATTGTAATAAGATGAATCTGATGGCGGTATATAAATGGCACAAATAAATAGATGATTATCTAATATTCCATAGCTCTTGTCTAATTTAACCCATATGTGATTTGTGCCTTGCTGCACAGGTGATGCAAATGGCACCAGATCATTCTTTAGCCATATAAGTAAACCTCCAGAGTCTCTGCCACGATGTATTGAGCTATGTTTACAGGAGGGCACTATGATCTCACTGGAACCTGTAGGACACTGAGTGGACACATCTGATCGACACCATGTTTCTGTTAGAATCAGTATATCAACATTACTGATGCTATTAATAAACTCTGAGTTTGTGCTTTTTAGTCCAAATGTTTTAGAGCACAAACCCTGAATGTTCCAAAAGCTAATGTTTAACATTTTATATGATAATCAATTTAAATACTGCTGTATATCTAAAGGCTAAGAACCAAGGATCTTTTGTGTATGTGGAAAAATAAAAATATAATAATAATAATAATAATAATAATAATAATAAATAATAATAATAAATAAATGTATATATATATATGTACTTGTGAAACTAACGATAAATTCAGTAAGACAATGTAACTATTTCTACTATTTCTGTGATATAAATTAAATGATAGATTTGGTGTGCAGTTCTAGTTAAGCATTTTGTTGCACAAGATGTTTAGCAGCCTTTTGATTTCTCCCACATCACTGGAGTTTAGTTCATGGGCTGGTGATGAGGTGGGCTGTTGTTGAGCTACTACCTGAGCATAACTCCCAGAACGGCTGAGGCTGGCTCGTGCAGGACGCGAGAGGCTGGGGTGGGTGTCTGTCGCCGGGCAGTTCAGCTGAAGAGTGCTGTCGAGGGGCTTCTGTGTAGGGAAGTCTCTCCTGTTGTCTTTGAGACCGACGTGAAATTGTGGGTCGTCTGTGAAGCTCTTGTGGTTTTGATTGGGAAGGTCCAGATGGGTCAAACGGCTGCATTCTCCTGTTGTTTCTTCTGTTATCTATATGGCCATTTATGGGTAAACGTCCAAGGGCAACATCTTTGATGGCTTTTGGCAAAACTCCTTATGCCCTCTCTGTTCAAGTGGAGACCATCATGCAGGTGCCAAGGTCTTATGAAGCTGTGATGAACTAAGTGCACATTGGGCAGACTAGAGCAAGAGCGGTGGATCTCTTCATTGATTTCATTAATCACAGAAGGAGGGAAGTCCAGGCATGGAAGCAGAGTGGAGATCAGGACACGGAGGATGGAAACGCTCTGAGAGGCTTTCTCTGCCATCTCGTACATCGCTTTGGCTGTACCCTCATTCATACTGTGAAGATCATGTGTTCCTGTATGGATGATGATACACTGAGGGCTGCCGAGTTCATCTTTGTTGAGCAGTTCATGTGCCCGTTCGATGTTTCTGCAGCGGAGCGCTAGAACTCGCTGTCTGGGGAAAAGCTTCTTGGGTTCTAAATATTTGCCATTTGAGTCCATCATAAGGACTACAGGAGCCTGAGACGGTTTTCTGTAAGATGGGGATGGGTCTTCAGGTGTTCTTTGTGGCAAAGGTTGAGCTGTCTCGGGTAGTCTTTGGGAAGGGGGCTGGTCCTCCAGTGTTTCTTGACATGTGGGCTGAGCTGTTTCTGGTGTTGTGGGGGACAGGGGCTCATCCTCTAATGTAACTTGAGCCTGAGGCTGTGTGTAGATGGTCTCATTCACGTGACTGATCGCTGTATCAGGAGGTGAAGAGCTGTGTGATCTCGCTTCTCTATGGAGCTCTGGATCAGGTTCACTGTTGCTCGCAGGAGATTCACTCACTACTTCTTCATGCTTTAAACAAACTTCACACTGTTCTGCCAGTTTTTCTTTCAGTTCTTGGATGTTTATCTTTAAGTTCCTTTCCCTCAGTATTGAGTCCCTCTTTCATTTTGCTACTTCAGCTCTAAGTTTTGTGTTGTCATTTTGCAGGTCTTTAATTTCAGCTTTAAGATTATTTATGGTGAATTCATCTGGACCGACTAAGAATGAGTTGTTTTAATTCGGACATTTCTAATTGTAAAGAGCCATTTTTCTGGAAGACACTGGATGTATTTAGATGTGTGTGTGTTGATCCTCAGTTCATCAGATGGAGCTGCAGATATACTGGAGACAGGAGAGCCGGGCATCAGTTCATTCTCCTCTTCAGTGTCCTCCTCATCACTACACTGTGATTCATTCTCAACTTTATGTTTAATATGGGGAAAAGATTCCTCAAAAGCTTGTAGACTTGCTTCATTCCCTTGAATTAAGACCATTCCACTGTTATAGAGATTGATGGTTTGATATTGTGAGGTGTGGTCAGCTGATTCATAAATACAGATCTGGCTGCCTTTACAGATGCCTTTCTTTCTGTTGAATGGATAATAATTACAGATGGTATTTTTCCATATTTGATTTCTGTTTGTGAAGAAGATGAGATTAGTCTTTTTCTCTTGAGATGACACATCTACATAAAGGCATTCAGGGTTATTCTGTAACACAGACTGTTTATATGTCTTGCGTCTCTCCGCTTTGATGTCGGATGGATAGTTGATCTCCATGGCAACCGCTGAGCGCGTCCGTTAAAGACCGTTGCGGTTTATATAAAAATAATAATAGAAATGAAATAAATATTAAAGATCTGATGTAAATATAACTTATCTCTTATAGATTATTGTGTTACTGTTGTTTCTTCTCTGTCTGGAGTATTTCAGCGCATCTCTATCTGTATATGATCCGCTGCGCGTGTCCGCTATAGTGATTAATGCGCTTTTATCGGAGAAACAACTGAAATCCAGAGCATCAATTCCTTCTTCTCATGAAGATGAAAGTTTTCAACACAAGTTCACAAGTTTTCCTTAAGTTCTGCCTTCAACAACAGCAGTAATTTATATTCATTAATGGGAGCTCATATCCAGTGCGACTGAACAGAACGAATCTCTCTCTCTCTCTCTCTCTCGACTTTTCTCTCTCTCTCTCTCTCTACTTTTCTCTCTCTCTCTCTCTACTTTTCTCTCGACTTTTCTCTCTCTCTCTCTCTCTTTCTCTCTCTCTCTCTACTTTTCTCTCTCTCTCTCTCTCTCAAATTCAAATTCAAATTCAAATGAGCTTTATTGGCATGACTTACACAGTATTGCCAAAGCATTTGTCCATTAATAAGGAACATATCATTACACAATACATAAACAGAACAAGAAAATAAAAACACAATATATTGTAAAGAGAAAAATAAATAAATACATGAATAAACAAAATAAAACCCTAAGAATAGTAATAATTAAGTAAATGAATAAAAGATGTAAGAAAATATCTTTAGTTTTGTCCACTGGCTGACAATCTCAGTTTGTGACAGGCTGATACATATCCCGCTGCTGTTGTGATCATTTTGGAGTTTTCCCCCAAAATGCAACTTAATTTTTCTGAATTTGGTAATGCCATAAAATCTGGTTGTATTTGTTGCAACCTAAGGAAATATGCATCTCTGATGTTGTGATAGTAATCACACCGCAGCAAGAAATGTTCCTCTGTGAACACAGTGAACACAGTCTCTGTTCTCTCGGCTTCCATCTCTGTCTGTGTCGTCCTCTTTCTATAGCTAGACAGTGATCACTCAATCTGTATTTTGTTAGTGTTTTTCTTCATTTGTGCTCTTTTACACAGCTCAGGTATTCTGCTGGTTTGTAATCTCTTTTTAGGTGTACATACACCTCCATTTTCTTTTGTAATTTTGTGACATCTTTCCAGTATTCAATGTAATTTTGTTTTTGTAAGTGTATCATTTGGTTGGGTCTGATTGTGTTGTGCTGGTCTGGGTGTAGTTTCAGTAGCAGTTGTAAAAGAGCGCTCCTGTGTAGATTCTGCTCCTGCCACCGCAGGGCTTCAGCCTGATAAGAGCTCGGCTCACTGTATTTCAGGTGCTGATGGAATTTCATAGCTCTTTTCTGAATACTAATTAATAATGGGTATTGTCCTAATTCTGCTCTGCATGAGTTGTTTGGGGTCGCTCTGTTTACCTTTAGGATGCTTTTACAAATTTGGGTGTGCATAATTTCAATTTCTTCTTTTTCCCATTTAGAGAAATCTTGTGTTTTCAGGGGTCCCCATATCTCACTGCCGTATAATGCAATTGGTTCAATTATTGCTTTTAGGATTTTTAGCCAGGTTTGGACTGGAATTTCATACTGAATTGTATTTTTGATCATGCAGAAAACTCTCAGTGCCTTTGTTTTTAGTTCATGTACAGCCAGATTAAAGTTCCCTGTTGAGCTGATTTTTAGTCCCAGATAGGTGTATTCATGGGTGTGTTGGAGGACCTGGTTTCCTGCTCTGAAAATGTATTTATTTTCCCTACACCTGGATCTATTTTGAAAGATCATACTTTTTGTTTTTGTTAGGTTAATTTTAAGAGCCCATGCCTGACTGAATGTCTCTACAATGTTGAGGAGCTGTTGTAGTCCCTCTTCTGTTTTTGACAGAATGATTAAGTCATCTGCAAAAAGTAGACATTTGATTTCTGATTCAGTCAGGGTTGGGCCGGGGGCAGTCGAATTGTTTAATTCTTTGGCTAATTCGTTTATGTAAATGTTGAACAAAGTAGGGCTCAATGGGCAACCTTGTCTAACTCCTCTTTGTTGAGAGAAAAATTCTGTTCGTTTGTTTCCTATTTTTACAGCACATGTATTGTTTTTATACATGGTGCTGATTAAATCAAACGTTTCCCCCCCAATCCTATTTTCCAATAGTTTTAGAAAGAGACCTTCATGCCAGATTGAATCAAATGCTTTCTCAAAGTCAATAAAGCAAGCAAAGATTTTGGTTTTGTTTTGGTGTACATGTTTATCAATGATAGTGTGGAGGGTGTAAATGTGGTCAGATGTTCTGTGTTTGGGCAGAAATCCGATTTGACTTTTTTCCAGGATTTTGTGGGATTTGAGAAAGTTTTGTAATCGTGTGTTAATAATCGAACAGAATATTTTTCCCAGGTTGCTATTGACACATATGCCTCTGTAATTGCTTGGCTCAAACTTGTCTCCTTGTTTAAAAATGGGTGTAATTAGGCCTTGATTCCAGGTGTCTGGAAAATATCCTACACTCAAAACAATGTTAAATAATTTGGTTATTGCAGTTTTGAATTTGTCATTTGTGTATTTGACCATTTCATTTAATATTCCATCGATACCACATGCCTTGCTGGGTTTTAGTACATGTAGTCTGTCTGTTAGCTCATTTACTGTGAGTGGGAAATCCAGGGGGTTCTGATTGTCTTTAATCTTTCTTTTAGGATTTCTAATTTAGTTTTAGTTTATTTTGAGCAGGATTTGTTTCAGTTGTTTTGTATAGATTTTTAAAGTGTGTCCTCCATATGTTCTCATTTTGAATGGGTAATTCTTCCTGTTTTGTTTTATAAAGAGTGTTCCAATTGTTCCAAAGTTACTGCTATTTATTGACTCCTCCATTGCTTGAAATAATTGTTCTGTATGTTCTTCCTTCTTTGCTTTTAATGTTTGTTTGTAGACTTTAAGAGCTTCGTGATATTGAAGGCGGAGTTCTTGATTGTCAGGATCTCTGTGTTTTTTATTGGAGAGATTTCTTACTGTTGTTCTAATTCTTTTACACTCATCGTCAAACCACTTTTCGTTTGTGTTTTTTGGCTTTCTTTTTGAATTTCTTTTTGATGATTTTGTCAAATTGCACATGGATGCTGATTGGTGGAATATGTCTTTAATGTCATTTAGTGCCAGATTTATGCCTACTTTATTTTGTGGATATGTGTTCATTATAAATTTGTCCAATAATAATTTGATAGTTTGACTTTCTAATGCACTTTGATAGTTTTCTTTGCTGTTCCTTGTCCATCTGTAGGGTTGATGTAGCTTTAGTAAATGAGAGGGCTGTCTGCATGCTTCATAGTTTTGAGTTCTTTTTAGATGGAGTGTAATTTTAGGTGTTTGAGGACTGACTGTAAATGCTCTGAGATGAACTGGATCGATGTCTGTGATGAAATAATCTACAGTACTGCTACCAAGAAAAGAATTAAAGGTATAACAGCCAAACGAGTCTCCTCTTATGCGACCGTTCACTATATACAGACCCAGTGATTGACAGAGCTGTAGCAGGCTTTTCCCACTTTTGTTTGTGAACTTGTCATTATTGTTTCTGAGGTGATGTGAGGGCAGAGAATGGCTGATGATGTTTGTGATATATTTGTCTCCTTGTGTGTTTACAAAATCTGGTTCATTTCCAGTTCTTGCATTTAAATCGCCACATATTAAAACATTTCCTTTTGTCTGGAAATGGCCGATATCATCTTGCAGGATAGAAAAGATTTCTTCATTGTAATAGGGTGATTCGCTTGGGGGTAAGTATGTGGCACACAAAAATATGTGACGGTCTGTGGACACAATATCTCTTTGGATTTTTAGCCAAATGTGACAATTTCCAATTTTTATAGCTTTGATGGAGTCTATGAGCTCTGTTCTGTACCATATCAGCATTCCCCCTGAGGCCCTGCCTTGTGTCACCCCACTTAGTTTAGTTGATGGTAAAATTATTTCTCTAAATCCAGTTGGACAGCCAGTGGACAGATCTCTTAAATTCCATGTTTCTTGTATTATTATGATGTCAGAATTCTGAATTTCTCTTTTGAAATCTAAACGTTGGCTTTTAATACCAAAAATGGAGGACCTAAGTCCTTGAATGTTCCAACATGAGATTTTTAAGGAATATGAGCCCATTTATCGCACTTGCTATTTTAAGAACAAGACAAACATCAGTATGCTGAATTAACAGATCAAGTAATATATCTTGAAATAAATGTATAAATAACAAAAAATCTTACTTCTATACACTTTCAACAACAAATAGATAATATGTGGTCTGTATGACTTTCTTTTAGAAATAAAACTGTAAATAAACATACACACATGTGCGCACGCTCACACGCACACACACACACACGCACACACACACACACACACGCACATCCTTTTTCTTTTGTACCTTCTTTTTTAGTCACTAACCCAATATGTGTGAGCACAGCAAAGTCAGCATTTGCTGGATGTCTGTGAGGTCTCTGGATTGAGATGGTGCCAGTTGGCTGTCATCAGTGTTGGTGTTGGGATTTTTCAGCGATCTTCTGACTGCTTCGGCGTAACTCCGGCTGTCCGTGTGCTGCTCCTGCTGCTGTTGATGTGAGTGCTGGGGCCTGCTGATGTGCTGTGATCCAGGGTGAAGTGTAGAGCCTGCCGTGGTGTTCCTCCGGACGGAGCTTAAGCGCTGACTTGATGGGTGTCTCTGTAATGGATCTGTGAGGTGTCCATGAGGTCGCTGCAGTGCGCTGAAGCTGCGGCTCAATGTGATGTCCTTCAGGGTCTTGGCAAAGATGGGAACTGCCCTTTTGTGGAGATGGACATGGTCATAAAGGCTGCTGAGATTCAGGGTGGGGTGTTGAGCCAGGTGAACATTGGGCTTTAGGGCACAGTCTCTAGACACTCTTGCATTTATATGCCTGATGTCTGGGTGGAAATCAGAGCGCAGCAGCAGTGTGGAGAGGATGATTTTGGAGTTGGGAAAGTTGGAGGATGCCTTCTCTGCTATATTAGCGAGAGCTGTAGCTACTCTCTCTTGCTGAGCTCTCAGGTCATTGGTGCCGGTGTGGATGATGATATGGCTGGGGGAACCCAGCTGCTCTTTACACAAGAACTCCAAGGCCCTCTGGGTGTTTGGGCACCATATTTTCTTGACATTTCTTCTTGGGAAAAGTTTCTTTTCATCAATGAATTTTCCATTTGAGTCCATCAGGAGTACGATGTGTGGTTGTGTTTGACTGTAGGATTCAGGTGGAGGGCTGGAGGGGTTCATGGCTGTGTTTGTTGTTGTTGGAAGAGGAGTCTGCTCTAAACTTTGTTCTTCTTCATCTCTCTGCAGTGTTTCCTCTACCATTATTATAAGGGGCTCACCCCGCCCCCCTAACGGCTCACCCCGCCCCCCTTAAAGGTCAAGTAAATTTGATTTGATTTTCTTTATAGCGCCAGATTACAATTTGTTATTTTATTAAACAAACTAAATAGCCCTTGAGTATTATGTTATTTATCTTATTTCCACGATGGCATGTCTTTGTCTGTGTTTGCGAGTTTACAATTATCCCAATGAGTGCGCTTTCAGCGCTTCACAGGGGAACAACTGAGGATGGCAACACTTGTAGCTCTCCTGCTCTCGAAGTAGGGATGGGTACTGAAACCGGTATTAAACTAGCCCGGTGCTAAATTATGAAAAGACGGCCCGTATCGATAAGCTCTGACGCAGCTATCGGTTCTGCTTTGGTACTGGAGAAATGAAGAAAATACATGCCCTGTTTATTAATGCTAAATAAAGCGTTATCTTAGCATTTTAACTGTCCAACCGTTTCTAATTGACGATAATAACCTATTTAGACATTTACCTGCATTTTATCCATCGTACGCGCTGAAATGTCCCTGTCTGTCCCTGAGTGCAGTCGCGCTGCATACGCACAACCGCAAAAGGCGCACACAACCGCGAAAGCTCCGACGCAACACGAAGCTCGCACACAACACAAAGCTTCAGCACACAACACGAAAGCTCACGCGCACAATTTAAAGCACAAGCGCACAACAACCGCAGCTCGCGCGACACAACCGCGAAGCGCTGCGCACACAACCGAAAGTCACGCGCACATAACCGCAGCTTCGCTGCGCACAACACCGAAGTCTTCGGCGACACACAACCAAAGCGCACGACACAACACGGCTTCAGCTCACGACACAACGAAGCTCGGCGCACACAACCTGGCTTCAGCGCACACAACCGCGAAAGCTCTGGCGCACACAACCACGGCTTAAAGCTCACGCACAACACGGAAGCTCACACAACAACACTAAAAGCTCACGCTTAATAGAGTGACTATGGCGGAGAGAACCAAACGGTCTAAAGTATGTTTACATTTCACTCGAGTGGATGCAGACAATGATCATTACAACACGTGCAACAAGATCTTAGAAACACAAGCAATCCGTCAAAACATCTTTCAAAAGTTCATCATGTATGACGGAGAAAGTTTTTCGACTGTCTAGTTAGTTCATCATCCACCTCCTCAGGTAAATATGTTAGCAGTCTTCACAAATAACAATGACATAAACATCCTATAAGGTCTCTCTAAATTAGTATTTAATCATTTAATAAATACATCACGTTCAGTTAAATTATGAATAAAATACGTATTTTTTCTGCAGTAAGTTAAATAAATCATAGACATTAAAAATGCCTTTACAGTACTGCATTTACAAATAGATGAATAAGAATAAACTATGCTTATTAAGAAATGATAAAGTAGAAATGACCTAATAAT
>CM032801.1:18064148-18080873 GCA_019155185.1 Beaufortia kweichowensis
TCACTGTTTAGTTGATTGTGAGATTTATATTGCAAATATAAAACCAAAAAAGTGCTTATTGGCACTTTAATGTCTCATTGCTGCAAGATAAGTTTTTACTGAGACCTTTACATATTTTGGAAACAGTTTGGGTTGAAAAAACATGAATATATTTAAGCTACAACAGTGGTGGGACTATGGTAAAATTGGGATACAGCAACTGTGCCATCAGTACACTCTCAATGTTTCTAGGGACATTTCTCGGAGTGAGAGACCTAGAGATTGAAATAGTGGACTTACAGAATTCTGTAGTGTCCACAGGAAACCCGAGGACATACTGAGCTCCTCAAATTAAAAGGAAGATGTTAGATGGAATGTTGGGTGTTAAAGCACAGGGTGCGTTGGTTAGAAACTCTCGATTTCAGAGTGTTGAACAGATGGATGGCCGACCAAGTTCTTCTTTGGTTTAGAAAAAAAGAATGGACAAAGTCGATTTATTCACTCGTTATATTCATTAAATGGAACTGAAATAAAACAGCCCAATGAAATCAGGAAAAGGGCGGTGTCTTTTTACTCTGATTTGTATAAGAGTGAGAGTCCAGTGGTGGATGAGTCAGCCAATTCGTTTTATACAGGGTTGCCGAAAGTGCCGGATGAAGTTAATTTTGAACTTCAAAAACCTATTTCCACAGGAGAATTGCAGATTGCATGGAATGTGGCAGAGCACCTGGTATCGATGGTCTCCCCATTGACTTTTATAAGTCTTTTTGGTCAGTAATGGGGAATGACTTGCTTGAAGTACTCAATGAGAGTTTGGCTGATGGCTTGCTACCGTTGAGTTGCAGAAGGGCAGTCATAACTCTTCTTCCAAAGAAAGGAGATTTAAAAGATATTAAGAATTGGCGACCCGTTTCACTTTTGTGTACCGATTTAAAAATCTTTTCTAAAGTTTTGGCAATGAGGCTGAGGGAGGTAGTTGGTCGGGTAGTTCATCGGGATCAGACATACTGTGTACCTAATAGGTCCATTTTTGATAATATTTTTTTAATTCAGGATATTTTGAATGTCTCTAGGTTATTGGGCTTAAACACCGGTCTTATTTCATTAGATCAAGAAAAGGCGTTTGACAGGGTTGAGCACAGCTATCTCTGGCGTACACTGGAGGAGTTTGGGCTTGACCCAGGTTTTATTGCCATGATCAGGGTTTTGTATCAGGACATTGAGAGTGTGCTGAAAATAAATGGTGGTTTGTGTACACCTTTTAAAGTTCAGAGAGGGATCAGACAGGGATGTGCATTATCAGGGATGCTGTATGCCCTGGCTATTGAACCACTGCTTGTGAAAATTAGAAACAGTATTGAAGGCTGGTCTATCCACACTCAAGTGAAAAGTTAAACTTTCAGCTTATGCTGATGACATCATTGTTGTAATTAAAGATCAAACTGATATAATGGTGTTAAAGAAAATTATTGATGATTTTGGCCTTATTTCTTCGTCCGAGGTAAATTGGTCAAAAAGTGAAGCCTTGATGTGTGGTGAATGGTTTGGAGATCCTCCCAAACTACCAGGGGGTTTGTCCTGGAAAAATGATGGGATAAAATATCTGGGACTTTATATTGGGAGCGATTCTGTGCTACAAAAAAACTGGGAAAAAGTGTAAAAGTAAAATTAGAAAAATGGAAGTGGATTTTACCGAGAATGTCATTTAGAGGTAGAGTAATAATTATTATTAATTTGGTGGCTTCAATGTTATGGCACCGTTTGACTTGTGTTGATCCTCCCAGCGGGCTTTTGGCAAAATTACAAGCCTGTATAATAGATTTTTTCTGGAATGGATTTCACTGGATATCCCAGAGTATACTCTTTCTGCCCACAGAGAAGGGTGGACAAGGACTTGTACATCTGGCCAGCAGAAGAGCAGCTTTTCGTTTGCTATTTGTTCAGAGATACTTGACAGGACCAACGGCTTTAGTCTGGAGGAAAGTGGCTGATATTATTTTTAACAAAGTGAGTGGACTGAACTTGAATTCTGTACTCTTTTTAACAGACTTCAGCAAATTACAGCTTAATACATCCTTGTCGACACAATTCTACAAAGGACTTTTTAATGTTTGGCAATTATTTAAAAAATGGAGGCAAGACACAACATCTCTATACTGGCTGCTCGAAGAACCTCTTGTTCATGGAGCGAGGTTGGATGTGGCTTGTGAAGCCACACCAGGACTATCACAAATCTTTTTTTCATCGAAAGTTTTAAAGTTGCATGATTTGATGGACATTGGTGGCCCAGAGCTATGTAATACTCAAGCTGTGGCATCTCAGTTGGGAATTCAATCTGTGAGACAGGTTGAAAGAGTGTTAGATCTGTTAATGCAAAGATTGACAGCAGAAGAAAAATTTATGTTAAAAGAGTACTATAATGGAAAAGTGGTTCCTAATAATTCAGATCCATTTCCCAAAATTTTAATTACTCCTGATTTAAAAGGTTTAAATGGGTCTTTTTTGGAATTGGAAAGTCTGGAGAATCTGCATTTTCAAGATGTTCAAAGCAAAGTGTTATATAAATGTTGTGTAAAGGTTTTAAATAAAGCAATTCTCAAAGAGCGAAAGGATACAGTGTGGGAGAAAAATTGGGGTTAGAAGATCATGTAAAACCTGTTTGGAGAATTTTTTTAAACCACCATTAGAAAAGTGTATAGGTGATCTTCAGTGGAAAATACTGCATGGCACAGTTGCTGTTAACGCATTTGTGAATATTATTAATTCTAATGTGTCTGATGTGTGTCCTTTCTGTGAAATAAGGGAAACGATTTTTCACTGCTTTTTAGAATGTCTGAGACTGAGGAATTTGTTTAGTATACTTAATTTAATGTTTTTTAATTTTGATAAAAATTCTCTTTCCAGAGCTTCATTTTTGGTCCATGTTATAGAGCAGCCCAAAAAAGTAAAGATCAATTGTTAAATTTCTTGATTGGACAAGCTAAAAGAGCTATATATATTACAAGAAAATTGAAGATAGAAGGTAGAGATGGGCAAGAAGTTGAGATGGTTTATAAAAACTTGGTGAAAAGTCGGGTTCTGATTGATTTTAAATTTTATAAGTTGATTAATGATTATGAAAGTTTTTTGTATAGATGGGGGTACAAGGAAGCTATTTGCACAATTGTGGATGGAATGCTGATTTTTAATTTGGTATTGGAATAATTATTGAATGTAAAGGTTAGAAAAGGTGGAAACAAGAATGTTGAAATAAGAGTGTTGAAAATGTGATTATAATTTTAAATTTATAATGTGAAGTTCTTTTTTATGACTAAATAAAGTTGTTGTGAAAAACTCAAACTCTCTCTCTCTCTCTCTGTCTCTCTCTCTCTCTCTCTCTCTTTCTGTCTCTGTCTCTCTCTCTCTCTCTTTCTGTCTCTGTCTCTCTCGCGCGTGTTTAGTGTGTAAATGTGGTCAGTGGTGCGATGTTTTGGTAAAAATCCAATCTGACTTTTACTTAAGACATTGTGTTTGGTAAGGAGTATTCAGGATACAACAGAAAGTCTTCCCCAGGTTACTGTTCACACAAATGCCTCTGTAGTTATTGGGCTCAAGTTTGTCTCCGGATGTATTAGGCCTGTACTCCAGATCTCAGGAAAGTATCCGATGAAATAATATTAATAGAGCCTCTTGCATTTCTACATGACTGTGCTTCAACATTTCTGTGCTGATGTTGTCTAAACCACATGCCTTTCTGGGTTTTAGTTTGTTTAGTGCTTCGTCTAGTTCTTCTTGGCTAGTTGGGTAGTCTAAAGGGTTTTAGTTGTTTTTAATGATAGATTCCAATTGGTTCAGATTATTTTGTATATTTTTTTGGTGTGGTGTAAGATTATCTCCAAAATAGTCTTTCCACAGTTTTTTAAGGGTATTTCCTGGTTTTGTTATTTATTTAGACTATTCCATTTTTCCCAGAATTGATTGTCCCTTGAATTTCATTTCATGGGTCTGGCCGGAGTCTGAGGAGAGTGTGCAGTGGGTCAGAGAGAGTCTTGGAGAGTGTCGGTGGGTCTGGCGAAAAGTGGAGAGTGTCTGTGGGTCTGAGCGAAAAGCGGAGAGTGTGCAGTGAGTCTGGTGAGTCGGTGTGTGAGTCTGGCTTGAGAGTGTCTGTGGAGTCAGTGGGTCTTGAGTGTAAGTCTGGAGTCTGAAAAGTGGGTCTGAGCGTCTGCGGAGTGTGCAGTGGGTCTGGAGCGAGAGAAGTGGAGGTGGAGTCTGGTGGAGTGGGTCTGAGAGTGTCAGGTGGAGTGCGAAAAGAAGTGATGCAGTGGGTCTGAGCGAGGCAGTGGGTCTGGAGTGCAGTAGGGTCTGGCTTGAGTGCAGTGGGTCTAAGCTTGAAGTGCAGTAAGTCTGGCGTGTGCAGTGGAGTCTGGAGAGTGCAGTAAGTCTGGAGCTGGTGGAGTCTGGCTTGAGAGTCTGGAAGTGTCTGTGAGTGGAGTCTGTAAAGGTGGGTCTGAGTCTTGGTGAGTGGAGTCTGAAGGAGAGAAGTCTGAGGAGAAGAGTCTGAGTGAGTCTGAGGCGGAGAGTGTGCGGTGGGTCTGAGCGAAAAGCAGGAGAGTGTGGTGAGTCTGAGCGAAAGTGCAGTGGGTCTGAGGAGTCAGGAGAAGTGTCTTGGTGAGTCTGAGAAGTGCAGTGTCTGAAAGCGGTGAGTCTGGAGCGAGTGTGCAGTGGGTCTGAGGCCGAGGAGTCAGTGAGAGAGTGCAGTGAGTCTGAGGCGAAGTAGGAGTGAGTGTGCGGTGAGTCTGGAGAGAGTGCAGTGGGTCTGAGCGAAAAGCGGAGGAGTGTCTGGTGAGGAAGTGGGTCTTGAGTGGGTCTGAGAAGCTGAGGTGGAGGGAGTCAGGTGAGTCTGAGCGAAGTGCAGTGGGTCTGGTGCAGTGGGTCTGAAGTGCAGTGGAGTCTGAGCCAGAGTCACGGAGGAAGAGTGTCTGCGTGTGAGTCTGAGGTGATGCAGTGGGTCTGGCGAGTGCAGTGAGTCTGGCAAAGTCTGGAGAAGTGTCTGAGTGAGTGCGGAGTGAGAAGTGGTGAGTCTGAGGTGAGTGTGTGAGTCTAGGTGAGTGCAGTGGGTCTGAGCTGAGAGTGCAGTGGAGTCTGAGGCCGAGTCAGGAGAGAGTGTCTGCGGTGGGTCTGAGAGCGATCAAAGGAGAGTGTCTGCAGTAAGTCTGAGAAGTCTGGAGAGTGTGCTGTGAGTCTGAGCAAGTGCGGTGAGTCTGGTGGAGTCTGAGGCGTGAGCGCGATCGAGGGTGGGTCTGAGCGGTGGGCTGAAGTCACGGAGAAGTGTGCGGTGAGTCTGAGCGAGTGCGGTGGGTCTGAGGTGAGTCTGCGCGAGTGTTTTCTGTGGTTGGTGTGCTCTCACTTTCTCAATCTTTTTTCTATTTCTATCACTTTTAATGTTTTGGGCTTTGTTTGTTGCTAATAACAGTTTTTGTCGGTGCGTTGTACCGGGCCACGCCTGTTCAGGGAGGCGTGGAGGCCTTGAGTACACTTACGCGGTGTTACGCAGTTAAGGTGGCGTCCGCAGTAAGTGTAAGAAAGTGTTGTCTGGCCATAGGTGAAGTTGTGGGTCATGAATCTATTCTATTAGCAACTGTTGTATTTGTAGACACTGTAGACAAAGCAAATGATTTAGTTGTCCAAGGAATTACTATTGATGGTTTGTTTACACCTGTTTTACCTCTGTCGATGCTTTCCAAAAAAGTGACGCTGTGTAATGTTCCTCCTTTTATCAAAGACGATTCGTAGGTTGGTTTCTCGGTTTAAGAAAATTCCAATTGGAAGTGATTCCCCTTTGCTAAAACATGTCTGTTCATTCAGACGTTTTGCTCACATGATTGTAAATGATGATGTTGAATTGGATCTTACATTTAAATTCCGCATTGATAACTTTGACTATGTTGTATTTGCCACAACATGGAAATTAAAATGTTTTGGATGTGGTAATGTAGGGCATTTAGTTAAGTGATTGTCCAGAAAAAAAAAAAGGGCCAGTTACTGAACAAAATGTAGCAGTGAATCAGACTTCAGTGTGGCTCTCTACTTGAGGGTGATTATGCAGTCAGCAGCTATGATTTAAAACTTTTTCTTAAGTCTACAAAAATAAAAGAGAGGTAGTGCGTGTGAACAAATATTTTCCTGATCTTAGGCAATTTATTGAAAACATTAAGGCTGCGTCCGAAATCCGCATTACTGCCATACTATATAGTTAAGCGAAAATCAATGCTTGGTGAGTAGTATGTCTGAATTCATAGTATTCGAAAAACAGTAGGTGAAAAGTACCCGGATGGTCTACTACTTCGGATAGATTTTGAAGCGTTCATTCGATGGACACTTTTCTATCCCATGAGCCCGGGAGCTGAGTCAGCCAGAGAAGAAGACGGAGGCTACGTTATTTTAGAAAATGGCGGAAAGCGGCGACGCGGCTATTTTTAAGTGTTTTTATTATGAGGTCAGTTTTACTGGTCAAATAGATGAAGATACTTACTTTATTTAGTACATGGTTTTACAAGCAGTTTATAAAGGCGTGATCTGCGGTAGCTGACTGACGCGCCTCCTTTGAACTGCTAAATTAAGCGACGGTGGAAGCGGCAAGATTGTTGGAAAACATTGCAGGTATCAAGCATACTATATAGAACTGGTTTTGACGGTTGATAAGTAGGCACTACTTCTAATTCAATGCGATACTGTCACAGTGTAGCGATTTGGATGCAGCCGAAGTCTTTGATGACTGAAGGTCTTTTTACTGATAAAGAAATTTATAGATTAAAGAAATTAGTGAGAAAACTTAATACTGAAGTAGGCAGTGATGATGGAGAGAAACACTAATTTCATGATGTTCACTGGTTTCTTTGTATTGCTTTTTTCTTGATGGGTGAAGTCAGTATTGCCTCTGTGAATGTAAATGGGGCAAGAGATGTAAGAAAACGAGGAACACTATATGAGATGTTTAAGCAGAAAAAATAGATGTTGTTTTTCTTCAAGAAACTCATAGTGACTTTAAAAATGCTACAGAATGGGAAAGCGAATGGGAAGGAATCTCTATTTTAAGTCATAATACTGCTGTTAGTGGAGGAGTAGCTGTTTTATTTTCAAAAGGTTTTATACCAGTGTCTTATGATGCTGATGAAATTATAAAGGGCAGACTTTTAAAGGTCAGAGCTTTATTTGAAAATCATGTTGTTGTTTTTATTTGTGGGTATGCTCCTAATTCAGGAGTTGAAAGAATGTTGTTTATTAACCCTCTGGACACATTAATGGTTAAAGTCACACATCACAAACTGAGCTACAATAATATACAAGCAACATGTCTGTGCACACTTGTGATCATGAGAAAACCTTGTTTATGTTTGGTTGGTAAAAAGAATACAATTTTTAAGTCATTGAAATAAGGACAAAAACACCACATGAAAAGCATTCTGCCCACTTATTCACCTGAAACAATATAATGATTTTACTTTTGTAAGAGACTTTTTGTTGTGTAACGGTCATATGTGAGGGAGTGTCAATGGTCATGAATATTAATATGTTTCACACCTGAGAGACAAAGACCCAAAACCCCTAACGGACCTATCAAAGAGAAATGATGTGATGGAGACTGAAGGAAAAATGTGAAGAGATTTAAAGATGAAATGTTTTATTTGTAGTTTATTCACACAATAGTGCACATTCATCTAAATATAAATAATGAGTGTTTTGAGCTCACAGTTACATGTTTGTGTCATTTTAAAACAGTTTCTCTGTTACTGAAGAAGTGAACATGCTTTGTAAAACACGCTGATCCACTGATGCAGATCTACAATCATAAAGGATCATTGTAAAGAATTGTTAAGCATATATTGTGTACCAGTAGACTACATGCAGAACTTATGGGCAAAAAAAATACACAATACTGTCTGTAATTATTACACACCACTAATACTAACAATGACCGTTCATAACAAAAACAACTTTAACCTTTACAGGCACATATACATATTTATGGAATCAGATTTGTACCAAATAAAACAAAAATATACATTGATAAATGAGAAAAACACTTTGAAAATAAAAACAATCAACTAAATAGCAAACCCAAGCCATAAAACAGCCTATTGCAGGAGGAAATATAGTCCCAGTGGGAAAATATGTTCATACATTTATATAAAACAACATGACAACTAAAATGAATCATGGTTTAACTAAAGTAAACATATTTTTTGTTGTGTTTATACAAATGCTTTTCAGTCCTGCAAAATCTTATGATTAGATAAGGTTAAGATATGGTTTTGATCAAAATGAAAGGAAGAATACTTTCTGGTCAGGTATAATAATCTTCGCTGGGTGCAGTTCCTCTCACAATAAAGCACATCCTCGCGTGTGCAGTACATTATTGTCCAAACGTGCTGTAAAACAAATCAATCTGACCATGAATCTGGGTGATTTGTTTGGGTTTGGAGCTCTGTTGTTCGTGGGCGTTGACGTCTCTCCTCGTGTGATTACCTCAGAATCACGCTGAGCCTCATGAACCATCTCGTAAGAGACTTTCTCAAATTATTAAGGCAAATGAAGGAGACGCTTTAATGGTAATATTAGACAATACACCTGGTCTCACACTCGTGGTCATGTTTTATCTCTGGCTAGGTTGGAACGTCTTATTCCATCCCAGTTAAGTACTGGTTTTAGATAGTGATGAAAACCTAATTAATCTGTTTCAGTACTGCTGAAAAATCTGATGGTTCGCTACCGTGGAGTATATGATGGTGAAGCATGTGTGAAATAAAAACTAATTACATTTGTCTATGACAAGTGCTGAAGGAATTGCCAAGAAGGTCATGTCTACTGCAATTAAACACATTCACAATTGACTAAACACAAAATACAATGATGTTTACTTCGGGTGATTTACAGTAAAGCAGAAGATGTGTGACTGTTTCAATGTTATAATACCGTGAGCAATCCACGTCTGTGTGTTATTTTCCATTGTGTGTGTCATAATATATTGTTCTGTGTGTGATTGCAGACTCAGGCTCGCTGTTATCAGCTCCTGCTGTCCGTCTTCCAGCATTCCTGCCGCAGTCTGTCTGTGCCGTACATCCACACGCTGGCGCCAGTGCTGGTGGAGAAGCTGAAGGCCGTTGAACACAGGCGACCGTCCGCACCCGCCGAGCTTCAGGCCGTGCAGGAAGGGGTTAAAGTGTTGGAGAGCCTTGTGGCCATGGGAGAGGAGCAAAACAGTGAGTCATCATAAAGTTGATTATAGAAAGAGTTTTTTGGGGAAAAGGCGTACTAAAAAAACACTTTCTACATTTATGTAGTGACTGGTTTCTCATCCAGCTTCCTTTCTCAAACAGGAGTTCAGTTACTGGCTCTACTGGTCCCGACCCTCGTTTCATACCTGCTGGATGAAGCGGCCTTTTCTTCAGCCTCGGCGAGCTCCAAGGGCCTGCACGAGTTTGCTCTTCAGAACCTTATGCACATTGGACCTTTGTACCCAGCTGCTTTTAAGACTGTTATCGAGGCACCAGAGCTGAAGACCCGCCTGGAAGCCATCAGATCTGAACAAGCCAACAGTAAAAGCCAAGACTACAGCCAGACAGGCCCAGCAGACTGTACAGGCCATACCATCAAACTCAAGACCAGCTTCTTCTAGAAGCACTGAATGGCGGCTCTGAACTTACCTGGATGCGTTTCACATGTATAAAGTCAAGAGGTTACGGCGACGTGGGTCTGGTAAAAAAAAAAAAAGATGTTCTTTCTAGTAGTTTGAATGTTTCCATGGACAGTTGTGCTGTTACTGTATTTGAATGATCTACTTATTAGATCGAGTTGAAGAAATACTACTATAAAGTCCTTTTAACTGACTTGCCATCTATTTTTAATGAGCTTTTCATTTTCCATAATTTTCCATCGAAACCACTAATACATGATGTATACACGTATTGTAGAGGTAAAATGCCTAAAATGGGGATTTCTGTGTGTATAGTTTAAGGAAAGTCGTTATGAGATTTTCTATCATGTTGTCTGTGCTTTTAATAATCTGACTGTAATGTTTTTCCTCATTTAAAATTGTTCAACTGTTAAATGTATGAATGTAAAACATGTCAGCTGTTATATAACTACTAACTCCCAAAACCATATTTTCTGCATGCACTTTGTTATTATTTAATTGGTATGTGCGTATGCTCAGCAGATTCAAAGCCCTTTTGAGCAAACTGTGTAATGATCAATAAAAATCATTTATTCACTTCCTATTGCTTTCCTGTGCATTGTAATGGTTCATATCATGTTATAGCTAGAAACTAGTAAGTTTATAAGCTTGAACAAAAAAAACAGCTGCACATCTCTGCTTGAAAAGCCAATAGCAGACCGTAGACGTGCTGTGGAAAATGTATGGCAATAATCACTACTGCTTATATTATAGCTCCTCACAGGAGAAATAGTTCTTACACTTCTGAATGTGACACCAGGATCATTTATTCAAATTAAAATGTAAAACTGCAGAGAGAATTTCATAAAAAGGAATGATTCTAGTTTTCACTCTTCCATAAAAATATTCTTGTGAAACCCGAACACCCTATGACCCAATAGCTAGTGTTTCCTCCTTTGGCTGAAATAACCTCAATGAGATGTTTCTTGTATCAGTTTCTGACATCGATTAACAGAAACCTTTCTTCACTCCTCAACGCAGAATTCTTTCAGCTTCTGGTTTAAATCACCCCACAGGATCTCAATAGCATTTAGATCTGGTCTTTAACTTGGCCATTCCAGAACTTTTCAGCCAGACTTTGGTGGATTTACTGGGATGTTTATACTGGTATGTTTAACATTATCATGTTGCTCCAGTATGGCTTCAGCTTTATTTTTTTGACAGATGGTCTCACATGTTCCTCAAGCACCTTCTGATACAATGGAGAATTCATTTCCCCCTACACATACAGGTTATATAGTATCTGGACATCAGCTAGGGCGTTGGCCCTGACCACTTATGTTATGGGGTTGCAATTGATTATCTTTAATGGCACAGCTAATTACTAATGCAAATTTAGAATATTAAATATCTAAACGGCTAGAATATTGTCCTGTTCTACTTCCAGGTATGTGATATCCTTTCATAAAAACAGAAATTGAGGATTTTAATGCACTTTTTATCCAGATCATATTACATGGACATAAGCAAAGCAAAATCAAAACAATTACAATAACAAAACCAATTAACATCATCCAGTGTTCAATTTTCTTTAATAATACGTTTATCTCAAGGTTCCAGTCCCAGTCATTATCCTCTCATTCTGTGCTTGTCATTTCAGCAACAGCCTTGGTGATGTTTCCGATTCCTTGATCAATCAGATGTCCATCCTCATCGTTTTCTGGAATATAAGTACAAGAAACATCTCCTACCATAGCACAAACACCTCCTTGAGATGCTGTCAACTGATCTAACACTAAGATCCAAGTCTATTCTGTAATAGACTTGTAATAGACATTAGATCACTAAATATAATATTAAGGAAATGTGTGAAGTTGCAAAAACTTTGTCAGACACCGTAATATGCTCTGGTCTCCTACCCGCTTACCGGGGTGATGAGACCTACAGTAGACTACTGTCACTGCATGGCTGGATGTCTAAGTGGTGCCGAGGAAAACAATATAGGCTATATAGACAACTGGAAATATTTCCAGAGAGGAGACCTGACCTGTTAAGAGAGGCGGCCTCCACCCCCTCCTGGGGAGGAGCTGCTGTCCTCTCTAGAAATTTGAACAATAGTCTTAAGAGTAAAATCTGACTATCCGGGGCCCAGGTCAGGAAGCAGACCAATCGGCTTAACCATCCGTCTGCAAGCTGCCTCGACATGTCACATAAATCACAGCATATAGAGTTTTTACAACCCACATATCAACACATAGAGACTGTGTCTGTTTCCCGGACAAACAAACATATAACATACTCTAAACCAAAATACACAAACCTAATTAATATTAAACTAGAAAACAATCTACAAATAGATGCAACTAAATGGCTAAACTTCGGCCTGCTTAACATCAGGTCGCTTTCCAACAAAGAACACATTGTCAACAAAATTATTACAGACCACAACTTGGATGCGCTGTGCCTGTCAGAAACTTGGCTTAAAACAGATGATTTTACCAGTCTGAATGAATCTACTCCACAAGACTTTTACTATAAGCACGAGCCTCGTCTGAAAGGTAGAGGTGGCGGTATTGCTACAATCTATAGCAACCTATTCTGTGTTAATCTTAAATCTAGAAAATTTAACTCCTTTGAAATAATGGTGCTAAATATGTCACTCCCAAACGGTGCGCAACAAACATTTGCCTTTCATAATGGCTACCATTTACAGACCACGGGTCATCATATAGACTTTCCTCAACGAATTTGCTGATTTTCTGTCAGAATTAGTAGTCACCGTAGATAAAGCTCTAATCGTTGGTGACTTTAACATACATTGATAATCCAAAGATGCGCTTCATTATAGCTTTTATGGATATCCTGGACTCGCTTGGTGTTAGCCAAAGGTGTCATAAATGTAAGCACACTCTAGACCTAATTCTATCTTTTGGACTAAACATAAACAAACATAGAAATATTACCTCAGGCTGATGCTATTTCAGATCACTGCTTCATAACCTATACTGTACTTTTAGATAAACCCGCTCGTCCCACACCTCGGTTCAGATCAAGCAGATCAATCATCTCTACCACTAAAGATAGTTTTATTAACAATCTTCCAAATCTATATCAAACCCTTAATGTAATCAACAAAAATGAAGATCTTGACACTGTAACAGAAACATTAAATAAAGCCTTTTCAGGTACGTTAGAAGTTGTCGCACCTATTAGATTAAAAGATAAAAGAAAGAACGCCAGCACCGTGGTATAATAACCACACATGAGCCCTAAAAAGCAACTAGAAAAATGGAACGTAGATGGAGGACTACGAACCTAGAAGTATGGTGCGATGCATGGAAAGAGAGCACCAACAAGTACAAACAGGCTCTAAAAAACACCAAATCGTCCTATTTCAGCAAGTTGATCACAGAAAATAAAAATAACCCGCGATTTCTTTTTAACACAGTCGCAAAACTAACTGAAAACAAATCATTTACAGAAAAAGATGCTAAACTACAGCACGATAGTAATAACTTTATGAAATTTTTTGATAATAAAATCGAGCAGATTAGGGACAATATTGCATCTACACAGCCAGCAACCTCTGTATCCCATAGTATACCGTCCCGCTTCATGCCATTAGTACAACTAGAATCATTTAATGCTATTAAAATGGATGAACTCACAAAAATAATAAATTCATCAAAATCATCAAACTGTATATTAGATCCCATTCCCACAAAACTACTAAAAGAAGTTTTTCCTGCAGTTTCGGAACCAGTGCTCAATATTATTAATTCATCCTTAGAATTAGGCTATGTTCCAGCAGCCTTTAAAATGGCAGTTATTAGGCCTCTCATTAAAAAACATAATCTCGACCAGGGAGACCTATCCAACTTTAGACCAATCTCTAATCTCCCCTTCTTATCAAAAATACTGGAAAAGGTTGTGTCCAAACAACTACAGACATTCCTAGCGAAAAATAGCATCTATGAAAAATTTCAATCAGGATTCAGGCCCCATCACAGCACAGAAACAGCCATGCTCAGAGTGACAAATGACCTCCTTCTAGCATCAGATCGCGGTGAAACCTCTCTTCTTATATTACTCGACCTCAGTGCAGCTTTTGATACAATAGATCATACAATCCTACTCGATAGACTGGAAAACCTTGTTGGCATTAATGGTCAAGCCTTAGCCTGGTTCAAATCTTATTTAACTGATCGCTACCACTTTGTCTATGCTAACGAGGAAAAATCTTATTCCTCTCAGGTAAAACCACGATTGTACCACGGGGATCAGTTCTTGGTCCCATTGTCTTACAGACTATATATGCTTCCCCTCGGAGATATTATTAGAAACATGACATCAACTTCCACTGTTAAGCTGACGATACCCAGCTTTATATTTCCTCAGAACCTGACAAAACCCACTGTTTTTCTAGGTTAATAGACTGTATCAACGATATTAGAATATGGATGGCAAACAACTTCCTTCTACTTAACTCCAACAAGACAGAGGTTCTGATTATTGAACCCAATAGCTCCAAACGACGACGATAGTCCACAACATCTCTATAGAGGCTGCACCATTGTCCCTTCTTCATGAGGTCAAGAACCTAGGTGTGATTCTAGATAAGAACCTGTCTTTCGATGGTCACATTTCCAATGTATGCCCGAACTGCATTTTTTTCACCTTAGAAATATTTCAAAGATCGCGACACATGCTGTCTGTCTCAGATATAGAGAAGCTAATCCACGCATTTATGACCTCCAGAATCGACTACTGTAATTCATTACTGGGGGTGTCATGCAAAAGCAAATAAATAAGCTTCAGCTGGTTTAAAATGCAGTTGCTAGAGTTCTCACTAGATCAAAAAGTATGACCACATAGAGTCCACTCCTAGCAACACTGCACTGGCTACCTGTAAAGTATCGCATACATTTCAAAATTCTGTTAATTACATACAAAGCCCTAAGCGGACTAGCACCTTTATACCTCCATGAACTACTATCAGCATACAATCCATCACGGACATTGCGTTCACAAAATGGCGGGCTGTTAATAGTTCAAGAATATCAAAAATCTAAAGGTGGAAGATCCTTCTCCTACATAGCACCAAAACTATGGAATGACCTTCCCAGTAAAGTCCGGGACTCAGACACACTCGAACTGTTTAAAAGTCTAGTCGATCTAGTCGAGTTATAGATGCCAATCAACAGCAAGGTGTGTCCTTTATTACGGATTGCACATGCTCTTCTGGTTACCAACTATAATACGTCATGTCAGGAGTTTTCTCTCTTAAAGAGTTTTTCTGAATCCCTGACCACTGAGCTGCTCATCTATTATTACATGTAAAATGCTTTGATACAATGCTTGTGGCAGCTATACAAATCTCTCTCTCTCTCTCTCTCTCTCTCTCTCTCTCTCTCTCTCTCTCTCTCTCTCTCTCCTACATCCCCCCTCTCCTTTCTCACAAAAATTGTATCGAGGAATGAGTTCCAGCTGGCACAACTGCCCCACCTGATGTCCATCCTGGTGCTGCTAAATGACGACCACCCAGGACAGCCTCCTACACCTGTTCAAATTACAAATCTAATCTACTACACATCACACTTCACATATAACATTTTTATTCCTCTCTAAAAGTGAATTTCTGTATCCTACAATGTATGTCTCTGTATCCTGTAAACTGCATAGTGAGTTATAGATCACGATCAATGGCAAAGTGTGTCCTTTATTCACCCAGATTGCACATGCTTACTACGGATTTACGCTATAACACGTCATGTCAGGAGTTTTTTCTCTCTTAAAGAGTTTTTCTGAATCCTGACCACTGACTGCTATCTGTTATTACATGTAAAGCTGCTTTGATACAATGTCCTTTGTGAAAAGCTCTATACAAAACAAAATTGAATTGAATTGAATTGAATTAATCTAAGTCCCCTTAGTTCTGCTCTTATCCCTTAAGTATAATTTAGCACTAGTAATTCATGTATCCTACTGACATCTCTATTAAGCCGCTGGGATCCGCAGGTACCCCTGCTCCGATTGGTTTAAATCTTACCTCTCAGATGGATTCTTCAGGGTGTGTCATGGAATGGGGGGCTGTCCGAAAGCCAATCCATAGCCACTGGCTTTCCCTCAGGGATCTGTTCTTGCACCACTTCTTTTTCTATCTATTGTAGTGAACAGTACTCCAGAAGGACATTTCAAGTCCCAACTTTGCAAGCGAGGGTCCCTCTTTAGTATGAAACTAAGGACCAGTGTCATCAGATAAGACTACCAGAGAAACTGCCAGACACCCTCTATGGGACGGCTTTATCCCGTCAAGCTAAAACCCTCACCCCAAAGATTCAGGCCAGCTACCTGGCCATAAAACTCCTCAGGACCTCCACATGTGGCCCGGGTAATTAACCGGCCATCGCGACGGCTGCAGCTAAAACAAAAGGACACATCTCTACATTCCTTAATTTATAAAAATGGACACAAACATAATTGGACATATCCATATTCATTCCTGTATGCTCCTCCTGAGGGAGCATGCTGTAATAGTCACATTTTGTATTTAAAATAAGGAAGTTTACATATACTATTCACACATATAGATGATTTCATGCATGATAGTTTAATAGTTACCTGCATTCTTTTTCATTCTTTACACTCCAACCTTACTATCCTTTAAGCTCTTTGGTATCATTTATTGGTGTGTTAGTTAATCTTGTATGTCTTTTGTAAATAAATCCTCTTTTATTACAATTGTGTCTTCCTTGTGTTGATAATGCAGTAAAAGGCTCTACAAGTTAGCTTACGAATGTATCCGCGAAATCAACTTCCAGATACCCCAGATGATTTACTCCCTCCACTTTTCCATAATTTTTCTTATCATATTACTTATGATTTATGTTGGATTATTTCCAACAAATGTTGAAGTGGATTGCACTGCCAGCTGGTGCCCCGAGTAAAGGAGGGAGGAGGTCACCCTGACACACACACACACACTTGGAAGTGACGTGAGGTCAAGAGTCTCACTAGCACCTCCTAGTGTCCTGTGTGAGGCATTACTATTAGTGGTGCCCGATGGGGAGATCACTACACTATACAACATCCCT
>CM032801.1:18080973-18153473 GCA_019155185.1 Beaufortia kweichowensis
AGGGATGTTGTATAGTGCAGTGGATCTTCATCGGGCACCACTAATAGTAATGCCTCACACAGGACACTAGGAGGTGCTAGTGAGACTCTTGACCTCACGTCACTTCCAAGTGTGTGTGTGTGTGTCAGGGTGACTCTCCCTCCCTTTAACTCGGGGCACCAGCTGAGAAAAATCCACTCAACATTTGTTGGAATAATCCAACATAAATCATAAGTAATATGATAAGAAAAATTATGTAAAAGTGGAGGGAGTAAATCATCTGGGGTATCTGAAGGATTTCGCGGATACATCTGTAAGCTAACTTGTAGAGCCTTTTACTGTATTATCAACACAAGGAAGACACAATTGTAATAAAAGAGGATTTATTTACAAAAGACATACAAGATTAACTAACACACTAATAAATGATACTAAAGAGCTAAAAAAGGATAGTAAGGTTGGAGTGTAAAGAATGAAAAAGAATGCAGGTAACTATTAAACTATCATGCATGAAATCATTCATATGTGAATAGCATTTGTAAAACTTCCTTATTTAACACAAAATGACTATTACAGCATGCTTCTCAGAGGAGCATACAGAATGAATATGGATATGTCCAATTATGTTTGTGTCCATTTTTATAAATTAAGGAATGTAGAGATGTGTCCTTTGTTTTAGCTGCATGTCGCGATGGCCGGTTAATTACCCGGGCCACATGTGGAGGTCCTGAGGAGTTTTATGGCCAGGCTGGCCTGAATCTTTGGGGTGAGGGTTTTAGTTTGATGGGATAAAGCTGCCCTATAGAGGGTGTCTGGCAGTTTCTCTGGTAGCCTTATCTGATGACACTGGTCCTTAGTTTCATATTAAAGAGGGACCCTGCTTGTAAAGTTGGGACCTGAAATGCCTTCTGGAGTGCTGTTCACTACAATAGATAGAAAAAGAAGTGGTGCAAGAACAGATCCCTGAGGAAAGCCAGTGGCCATGGGATTGGCTTTCGGACAGCCCCCCATTCCATGACACCCTGAAGGACCCATCTGAGGTAAGATTTAAACCACGAGGAGCAGGGGTACCTGTGATCCTTAAGCGATGACAGAGATGTCAGTAGGATACATGAATTACTAGTGCTAAATTATACTTGAAGGGATAAGAGCAGAACTAAGGGGACTTAGATTAATTCAATTCAATTCAATTCAATTTTATTTGTATAGAGCTTTTTCACAAAGGACATTGTATCAAAGCAGCTTTACATGTAATAACAGATAGCAGTCAGTGGTCAAGGATTCAGAAAAACTCTTTAAGAGAGAAAAAACTCCTGACATGACGTGTTATAGTTGCAATCCGAAAGCATGTGCAATCCGGGTAATAAAGGACACAATTTGCCATTGATCGCATCTATAACTCACTATGCAGTTTACAGGATACAGAGACATACATTGTAGGATACAGAAATTCACTTTTAGAGAGGAATAAAAATGTTATATGTGAAGTGTGATGTAGTAGATTAGATTGTAATTTAACAGGTGTAGGAGGTTGTCCTGGGTGGTCGATCATTTAGCAGCACCAGGATGGACATCAGGTGGGGCAGTTGTGCCAGTTGAACTCATTCCTCGGGATACTCAGAGAAAGGAGAGAGGGTTGTAGGAGAGAGAGAGAGAGAGAGAGAGAGAGAGAGAGAGAGAGAGAGAGAGAGAGAGAGAGAGAGAGAGAGAGAGAGAGAGAGACAAACAGAATAGCATTAGTGTAGCAGCCGTCTCTATGTAGGTGTAGGCAGTTATATATGATAACACATGCAGTATGTAGTATGTGTGTGCCCTGTCCCAGTTGAGTTACTATTAAGGCCTTAGAGAGTTGGATCTGAGATTATGTGAATGCGAGGCTAAAGAGATAAGTCTTCATTTAATTCAATTCAATTCAATTTTATTTGTATAGCTTTCACAAGGACATTGTATCAAAAGCAGCTTTACATGTAATGACAGATAGCAGTCAGCGGTCAGGGGATTCAAAAACTCTTTAAGAGAGAAAACCCTGACATGACGTGTTATAGCAGTTGCAATCCGTGAGTATGTGCAATCCGTAATAAAGGACACAATTTGCCATTGATTGCATCTATAACTCGACTAGATCGACTAGACTTTTAAACAGTTCGGAGTGTGTCTGAGTCCCGACTTTACTGGGAAGGTCATTCCATAGTTTTGGTGCTAAGTAGGAGAAGGATCTTCCACCTTTAGATTTTTTGATATTCTTGGAACTATTAACAGCCCGCCATTTTGTGAACGCAATGTCCGTGATGGATTGTATGCTGATAGTAGTTCATGGAGGTATAAAGGTGCTAGTCCGTTTAGGGCTTTGTATGTAATTAACAGAATTTTGAAATGTATGCGATACTTTACAGGTAGCCAGTGCAGTGTTGCTAGGAGTGGACTTATGTGGTCATACTTTTTTGATCTAGTGAGAACTCTAGCAACTGCATTTTGAACCAGCTGAAGCTTATTTATTTGCTTTGCATGACACCCCCCCAGTAATGAATTACAGTAGTCGATTCTGGAGGTCATAAATGCGTGGATTAGCTTCTCTATATCTGAGACAGACAGCATGTGTCGCATCTTTGAAATATTTCTAAGGTGAAAAAATGCAGTTCAGCATACATTGGAAATGTGACCATCGAAAGACAGGTTCTTATCTAGAATCACACCTAGGTTCTTGATCAAGGAAGAAGGGACAATGGTGCAGCCTTCTATAGAGATGTTGTGGACTATCGCGGTCGTGTTTGGAGCTATTGGGTTCAATAATCAGAACCTCTGTCTTGTTGGAGTTAAGTAGAAGGAAGTTGTTTGCCATCCATATTCTAATATCGTTGATACAGTCTATTAACCTAGAAAACAGTGGGTTTTGTCAGGTTCTGAGGAAATATAAAGCTGGGTATCACAGCGTAACAGTGGAAGTTGATGTCATGTTTTTTAATAATATCTCCGAGGGGAAGCATATATAGTCACGAAGACAATGGGACCAAGAACTGATCCTGTGGCGCGCGCACCGTGTTTTACCTGAGAGAGTAATAAGATTTTTCCTCGTTAGCATAGACAAAGTGGTAGCGATCAGTTAAATAAGATTTGAACCAGGCTAAGGCTTGACCATTAAATGCCAACAAGGTTTTCCAGTCTATCGAGTAAGATTGTATGATCTATTGTATCAAAAGCTGCACTGAGGTCGAGTAATATAAGAAGAGAGGTTTCACCAGCGATCTGATGCTAGAAGGAGGTCATTTGTCACCTGAGCATGGCTGTTTCTGTGCTGTGATGGGGCCTGAATCCTGATTGAAATTTTCATAGATGCTATTTTCATTAGGAATGTCTGTAGTTGTTTGGACACAACCTTTTCCAGTATTTTGATAAGAAGGGGAGATTAGAGATTGGTCTAAAGTTGGATAGGTCTCCTGGTCGAGATTATGTTTTTAATGAGAGGCCTAATAACTGCCATTTTAAAGGCTGCTGGAACATAGCCTAATTCTAAGGATGAATTAATAATATTGAGCACTGGTTCGAAACTGCAGGAAAAACTTCTTTTAGTAGTTTTGTGGGAATGGGATCTAATATACAGTTTTGATGATTTTGATGAATTTATTATTTTTGTGAGTTCATCCATTTTAATAGCATTAAATGATTCTAGTTGTACTAATGGCATGAAGCGGGACGGGATACTATGGGATACAGAGGTTGCTGGCTGTGTAGATGCAATATTGTCCCTAATCTGCCTCGATTTTATTATCAAAAAAATTTCATAAAGTTATTACTATCGTGCTGTAGTTTAGCATCTTTTTCTGTAAATGATTTGTTTTCAGTCAGTTTCATGACTGTGTTAAAAAAGAAATCGCTGTGGTTATTTTTTATTTTTCTGTGATCAACTTGCTGAAATAGGGGCGATTTGGTGTTTTAGAGCCTGTTTGTACTTGTTGGTGCTCTCTTTCCATGCATCGCTACCATACTTCTAGGTTCGTAGTCCTCCATCTACGTTCCATTTTCTAGTTGCTTTTTTAGGGCTATGTGTGGTTATTATACCACGGTGCTGGCGTTTCTTTCTTTATTCTTTTTAATCTAATAGGTGCGACAACTTCTAACGTACCTGAAAAGGCTTTATTTAATGTTTCTGTTACAGTGTCAAGATCTTCATTTTTTGTTGATTACATTAAGGGTTTGATATAGATTTGGAAGATTGTTAATAAAACTATCTTTAGTGGTAGAGATGATTGATCTGCTTGATCTGAACCGAGGTGTGGAACGAGCGGGTTTATCTAAAAGTACAGTATAGGTTATGAAGCAGTGATCTGAAATAGCATCGCTCTGAGGTAATATTTCTATGTTGTTTATGTTTAGTCCAAAAGATAGAATTAGGTCTAGAGTGTGCTTACATTTATGACACCTTTTGGCTAACACCAAGCGAGTCCAGGATATCCATAAAAGCTTATAATGAGCATCTTTTGGATTATCAATGTGTATGTTAAAGTCACCAACGATTAGAGCTTTATCTACGGTGACTACTAATTCTGACAGAAAATCAGCAAATTAAGTTTGAGGAAGTCTATATATGATGACCCGGTGGTCTGTAAATGGTAGCCATTATGAAAGGCAAATGTTTGTTGCGACCGTTTGGGAGTGACATATTTAGCACCATTATTTCAAAGGAGTTAAATTTTCTAGATTTAAGATTAACACAGAATAGGTTGCTATAGATTGTAGCAATACCGCCACCTCTACCTTTCAGACGAGGCTCGTGCTTATAGTAAAAGTCTTGTGGAGTAGATCTCATTCAGACTGGTAAAATCATCTGTTTTAAGGCAAGTTTCTTGTCAGGCACAGCGCATCTAGTTTGTGGTCTGTAATAATTTTGTTGACAATGTGTTCTTTGTTGGAAAGCGACCTGATGTTAAGCAGGCCGAAGTTTAGCCATTTAGTTGCATCTATTTGTAGATTGTTTTCTAGTTTAATATTAATTAGGTTTGTGTATTTTGGTTTAGAGTATGTTATATGTTTGTTTGTCCGGGAAACAGACACAGTCTCTATGTGTTGATATGTGGGTTGTAAAAACTCTATATGCTGTGATTTATGTGACATGTCGAGGCAGCTTGCAGACGGATGGTTAAGCCGATTGGTCTGCTTCCTGACCTGGGCCCCGGATAGTCAGATTTTACTCTTAAGACTATTGTTCAAATTTCTAGAGAGGACAGCAGCTCCTCCCCAGGAGGGGTGGAGGCCGTCTCTCTTTAACAGGTCAGGTCTCCTCTGGAAATATTTCCAGTTGTCTATATAGCCTATATTGTTTTCCGGGCACCACTTAGACATCCAGCCATGCAGTGACAGTAGTCTACTGTAGGTCTCATCACCCCGGTAAGCGGGTAGGAGACCAGAGCATATTACGGTGTCTGACAAAGTTTTGCAACTTCACACATTTCCTTAATATTATATTTAGTGATCTATGTCTATTACAAGTCTATTACAGAATAGACTTGGATCTTGAAGTGTTAGATCAGTTGACAGCATCTCAAGGAGGTGTTTGTGCTATGGTAGGAGATGTTTCTTGTACTTATATTCCAGAAAACGATGAGGATGGACATCTGATTGATCAAGGAATCGGAAACATCACCAAGGCTGTTGCTGAAATGACAAGCACAGAATGAGAGGATAATGACTGGGACTGGAACCTTGAGGATAAACGTGTATTAAAATAAAAAATTGAACACTGGATGATGTTAATTGGTTTTGTTATTGTAATTGTTTTGATTTGATTTTGCTTTGCTTATGTCCATGTAATATGATCTGGATAAAAGTGCATTAAAATCCTCAATTTCTGTTTTATGAAAGGATATCACATACCTGGAAGTAGAACAGGACAATATTCTAGCCGCTTAGATATTTAATATTCTAAATTTGCATTAGTAATTAGCTGTGCCATTAAAGATAATCAATTGCAACCCCATAACATAAGTGGTCAGGGCCAACGCCCTAGCTGATGTCCAGATACTATATAACCTGTATGTGTAGGGGGAAATGAATTCTCCATTGTATCAGAAGGTGCTTGAGGAACATGTGAGACCATCTGTCAAAAAAATAAAGCTGAAGCCATACTGGAGCAACATGATAATGTTAAACATACCAGTATAAACATCCCAGTAAATCCACCAAAGTCTGGCTGAAAAGTTCTGGAATGGCTAAGTTAAAGACCAGATCTAAATGCTATTGAGATCCTGTGGGGTGATTTAAACCAGAAGCTGAAAGAATTCTGCGTTGAGGAGTGAAGAAAGGTTTCTGTTAATCGATGTCAGAAACTGATACAAGAAACATCTCATTGAGGTTATTTCAGCCAAAGGAGGAAACACTAGCTATTGGGTCATAGGGTGTTACGGGTTTCACAAGAATATTTTATGGAAGAGTGAAAACTAGAATCATTCCTTTTTATGAAATTCTCTCTGCAGTTTTACATTTTAATTTGAATAAATGATCCTGGTGTCACATTCAGAAGTGTAAGAACTATTTCTCCTGTGAGGAGCTATAATATAAGCAGTAGTGATTATTGCCATACATTTTCCACAGCACGTCTACGGTCTGCTATTGGCTTTTCAAGCAGAGATGTGCAGCTGTTTTTTTTGTTCAAGCTTATAAACTTACTAGTTTCTAGCTATAACATGATATGAACCATTACATTGCGACAGGAAAGCAATAGGAAGTGAATAAATGATTTTTATTGATCATTACACAGTTTGCTCAAAAGGGCTTTGAATCTGCTGAGCATACGCACATACCAATTAAATAATAACAAAGTGCATGCAGAAAATATGGTTTTGGGAGTTAGTAGTTATATAACAGCTGACATGTTTTACATTCATACATTTAACAGTTGAACAATTTTAAATGAGGAAAAACATTACAGTCAGATTATTAAAAGCACAGACAACATGATAGAAAATGTCATAATGACTTTCCTTAAACTATACACACAGAAATCCCCATTTTAGGCATTTTACCTCTACAATACGTGTATACATCATGTATTAGTGGTTTCGATGGAAAATTATGGAAAATGAAAAGCTCATTAAAAATAGATGGCAAGTCAGTTAAAAGGACTTTATAGTAGTATTTCTTCAACCTCGATCTAATAAGTAGATCATTCAAATACAGTAACAGCACAACTGTCCATGGAAACATTCAAACTACTAGAAAGAACATCTTTTTTTTTTTTTACCAGACCCACGTCGCCGTAACCTCTTGACTTTATACATGTGAAACGGCATCCAGGTAAGTTCAGAGCCGCTCATTCAGTGCTTCTAGAAGAAGCTGGTCTTGAGTTTGATGGTGGGCGTGGCCTGTACAGTCTGCTGGGCCTGTCTGGCTGTAGTCTTGGCTTTACTGTTGGCTTGTTCAGATCTGATGGCGCTCTCCAGGCGGGTCTTCAGCTCTGGTGCCGCCCCGATAACAGTCTTAAAAGCAGCTGGGTACAAAGGTCCAATGTGCATAAGGTTCTGAAGAGCAAACTCGTGCAGGCCCTTGGAGCTCGCCGAGGCTGAAGAAAAGGCCGCTTCATCCAGCAGGTATGAAACGAGGGTCGGGACCAGTAGAGCCAGTAACTGAACTCCTGTTTGAGAAAGGAAGCTGGATGAGAAACCAGTCACTACATAAATGTAGAAAGTGTTTTTTTAGTACGCCTTTTCCCCAAAAAACTCTTTCTATAATCAACTTTATGATGACTCACTGTTTTGCTCCTCTCCCATGGCCACAAGGCTCTCCAACACTTTAACCCCTTCCTGCACGGCCTGAAGCTCGGGAGTGGCGGACGGTCAGCCTGTGTTCAACGGCCTTCAGCTTCTCCACCAGCACTGGCTTCAGGCGTGTGGATGTGGCACAGACAGACTGCGGCAGGAATGCTGGAAGACGGACAGCAGGAGCTGATAACAGCGAGCCTGAGTCTGCAATCACACACAGAACAATATATTATGACACACACAATGGAAAATAACACACAGACGTGGATTGCTCACGGTATTATAACATTGAAACAGTCACACGTCTTCTGCTTTACTGTAAATCACCCGAAGTAAACATCATTGTATTTTGTGTTTAGTCAATTGTGGATGTGTTTAATTGCAGTAGACATGACCTTCTTGGCAATTCCTTCAGCACTTGTCATAGACAAATGTAATTAGTTTTTATTTCACACATGCTTCACCATCATATACTCCACGGTAGCGAACCATCAGATTTTTCAGCAGTACTGAAACAGATTAATTAGGTTTTCATCACTATCTAAAACCAGTACTTAACTGGGATGGAATAAGACGCCCAACCCTAGCCAGAGATAAAACATTACCACGAGTGTGAGACCAGGTGTATTGTCTAATATTACCATCAAAGCGTCTCCTTCATTTGCCTTAATAATTTGAGAAAGTCTCTTACGAGATGGTTCATGAGGCTCAGCGTGATTCTGAGGTAATCACACGAGGAGAGACGTCAACGCCCACGAACAACAGAGCTCCAAACCCAAACAAATCACCCAGATTCATGGTCAGATTGATTTGTTTTACAGCACGTTTGGACAATAATGTACTGCACACGCGAGGATGTGCTTTATTGTGAGAGGAACTGCACCCAGCGAAGATTATTATACCTGACCAGAAAGTATTCTTCCTTTCATTTTGATCAAAACCATATCTTAACCTTTTTTACCATAAGATTTTGCAGGACTGAAAAGCATTTGTATAAACACAACAAAAAAATATGATTTTGAGTTAAACCATGATTCATTTTAGTTGTCATGTTGTTTTATACTCAAATGCACATTTTCCCACTGGGACTATATTTCCTCCTGCAATAGGCTGTTTTATGGCCCGGGTTTGCTATTTAGTTGGATTGTTTTTATTTTCAAAGTGTTTTTCTCATTTATCAATGTATATTTTGTTCTTTTTATTTTGGTACAAATCTGATTCCATAAATATGTATATGTGCCTGTAAAGGTTAAAGTTGTTTTTGTTATGAACGGTCATTGTTAGTATTAGTGGTGTGTAATAATTACAGACAGTATTGTGTATTTTTTTTGCCCATAAGTTCTGCATGTAGTCTACTGGTACACAATATATGCTTAACAATTCTTTACAATGATCCTTTATGATTGTAGATCTGCATCAGTGGATCAGCGTGTTTTACAAAGCATGTTCACTTCTTCAGTAACAGAGAAACTGTTTTAAAAATGACACAAACATGTAACTGTGAGCTCAAAAACACTCATTATTTATATTTAGATGAATGTGCACTATTGTGTGAATAAACTACAAATAAAACATTTCATCTTTAAATCTCTTCACATTTTTCCTTCAGTCTCCATCACATCATTTCTCTTTGATAGGTCCGTTAGGGGTTTTGGGTCTTTGTCTCTCAGGTGTGAAACATATTAATATTCATGACCATTGACACTCCCTCACATATGACCGTTACACAACAAAAAGTCTCTTACAAAAGTAAAATCATTATATTGTTTCAGGTGAATAAGTGGGCAGAATGCTTTTCATGTGGTGTTTTTGTCCTTATTTCAATGACTTAAAAATTGTATTCTTTTTACCAACCAAACATAAACAAGGTTTTCTCATGATCACAAGTGTGCACAGACATGTTGCTTGTATATTATTGTAGCTCAGTTTGTGATGTGTGACTTTAACCATTAATGTGTCCAGAGGGTTAATAAACAACATTCTTTCAACTCCTGAATTAGGAGCATACCCACAAATAAAAACAACAACATGATTTTCAAATAAAAGCTCTGACCTTTAAAAGTCTGCCCTTTATAATTTCATCAGCATCATAAGACACTGGTATAAAACCTTTTGAAAATAAAACAGCTACTCCTCCACTAACAGCAGTATTATGACTTAAAATAGAGATTCCTTCCCATTCTGTAGCATTTTTAAAGTCACTATGAGTTTCTTGAAGAAAAACAACATCTCATATAGTGTTCCTCGTTTTCTTACATCTCTTGCCCCATTTACATTCACAGAGGCAATACTGACTTCACCCATCAAGAAAAAAGCAATACAAAGAAACCAGTGAACATCATGAAATTAGTGTTTCTCTCCATCATCACTGCCTACTTCAGTATTAAGTTTTCTCACTAATTTCTTTAATCTATAAATTTCTTTATCAGTAAAAAGACCTTCAGTCATCAAAGACTTTGGCTGCATCCGAAATCGCGTACTGTGACAGTACGTACTGAATTAGAAGTAGTGCCTACTTATCAACCGTCAAACCAGTTCTATATAGTATGCGCTGATACCTGCAATGTTTTCCAACAATCTTGCCGTTTCCACCGTCGTTTAATTTAGCAGTTCAAAGGAGGCGTCGGTCAGCTACTCGCAGATCACGCCTTTATAAACTGCTTGTAAACCATGTACTAAATAAAGTAAGTATCTTCATCTATTTGACCAGTAAAACTGACCTCATAATAAAAACACTTAAAAATAGCCGCGTCGCCGCTTTCCGCCATTTTCTAAAATAACGTAGCCTCCGTCTTCTTCTCTGGCTGACTCAGCTCCCGGGGCTCATGGGATAGAAAAGTGTCCATCGAATGAACGCTTCAAAATCTATCCGGAAGTAGTAGACCATCCGGGTACTTTTCGCCTACTGTTTTTCGAATACTATGAATTCGGACATACTACTCGCCTCGCGTACTGATTTTCGCTAACTATATAGTATGGCAGTACGTGATTTCGGACGCAGCCTTAATGTTTTCAATAAATTGCCTAAGATCAGGAAAATATTTGTTCACACGTACCCCTCTTTTATTTTTTGTAGACTTAAGAAAAAGTTTTAAATCATAGCTGCGACTCGCATAATCACCCTGCGAGAGAGCGACACTCGAGTCTGATTCACTGCTACATTTTGTTCAGTAACTGGCCCTTCTTTTTTTTCTGGACAATCACGAACTAAATGCCCTACATTACCACATCCAAAACATTTTAATTTCCATGTTGTGGCAAATACAACATAGTCAAAGTTATCAATGCGGAATTTAAATGTAAGATCCAATTCAACATCATCATTTACAATCATGTGAGCAAAACGTCTGAATGAACAGACATGTTTTAGCAAAGGGGAATCACTTCCAATTGGAATTTTCTTAAACCGAGAAACCAACCTACGAATCGTCTTTGATAAAAGGAGGAACATTACACAGCGTCACTTTTTTGGAAAGCATCGACAGAGGTAAAACAGGTGTAAACAAACCATCAATAGTAATTCCTTGGACAACTAAATCATTTGCTTTGTCTACAGTGTCTACAAATACAACAGTTGCTAATAGAATAGATTCATGACCCACAACTTCACCTATGGCCAGACAACACTCCTCTACACTTACTGCGGACGCCACCTTAACTGCGTAACACCGCGTAAGTGTACTCAAGGCCTCCACGCCTCCCTGAACAGGCGTGGCCCGGTACAACGCACCGACAAAAACTGTTATTAGCAACAAACAAAGCCCAAAACATTAAAAGTGATAGAAATAGAAAAAAGATTGAGAAAGTGAGAGCACACCAACCACAGAAAACACTCGCGCAGACTCACCTCAGACTCCACCGCTTTTCGCCAGACTCACCAAGCACACTTCTCCTCAAGCTTTTCGCCTCAGACCCACTCTCTGCATCATTTCGACCCTCAGACTCACTCCACCGCACTTGCTCAGACTCACAGCACACTCCTCCTTCGTCGCCTCAGACTTACCGCACACCCTCCGCACTCGCCTCAGACCCACCGTCACACTCTCCGCACTCGCCTCAGACCCACTGCACTCGCTCAGACCCACCGCACTCACTCAGACTCACCACACACTCTCCGCACTCACCTCAGACTCACCGCACACTCTCCGTACTCACTCAGACTCACTGCACTCGCCTCAGACCCACCGCACTCGCCAGACTTCTGCACTTCTCGGCCCACTGCACTCAGACTCGCTCAGACTCACCTCAGACTCACTGCAGACACTTCTCCTCGTTTCGGCCAGACCACTGCACTCGCCTCAGACCCACTGCACGCTCGCCAGACTCACGCCAGACCCACCGCAGACTCTCTGTGACCACCGCTTTCGCCTCAGACTCACTGCACACTCTCCTCCACCGCTCTGCGCTCAGACCCACTGCACTCTCGCTCAGACTCACTGCACTCGGCCAGACTCACCAGACACTTCCAGACTCACTGCACACTCTCCAGACGCCTCAGACCCACTGCTCACCACTTTCTCACCAGCCTCAGACTCACTGCACTCGCCTCAGACTCACTGCACTCTCTGCTTTTCGCTCCAGACCCACTGCACACTCGCTCTCGCCAGACTCCACTGCACTCCGCCAGACTCACCGCAGACACTTTCACTCCTCGCCTCAGACCCACCGTGACTTCCTCTCAGACTCACTGCTTTTCGCCTCAGACCCACTGCACACACTCTCCCTGACTCAAGCCAGACCCACTGCACTTCAAGCCAGACTCACTGCAGACCCACTCTGCACTTTCGCTCAGACTTCACCGCAGACACTCTCCGCTCAGACTCCACTGCAGACACGCTCAGACTTACTCAGACCCACTGCACTCAGACTCCACTGCACACTCTCCTTCGCCTCAGACTTACACCGCATTTTCGCTCAGACCCACTGCCCTCACTGGCTCCAGACCTGCTGCGACTTCGGACTCAGACTAAGCCACCACTTTTCACTTCAAGCCAGACTCCACCGACTCAAGCCAGACTCCACTGTGCACTTCAGACTTACTCAGCCAGACTCCACTGCACTCAAGCCTCCGCACTCGTGCTCAAGCCAGACTGCACCTCAAGCAGACTCCACCAGACTCGCTCAGACCCACTGCACTTCCTCGCCAGACCCTGCACTCGCTCCGTGACTCAGACCCACTGCTTCTCAGACACTCTCCGCACTCAAGCTAGACTCCACTGCGCTTCTCAGACTCACCAGACTCACTGCACACTCTCCGCACTCGCTTCAGACTCACTGACAATTCCTCCGCTCGGCCAGACCCACCAGACACTCTCCGTGACTGGACTGACTTCCACTTCACCGACACTCGACCCCGTGACACTCCTCGATCAGCTCAGACCCATGAAATGAAATTCAAGGGACAATCAATTCTGGGAAAAATGGAATAGTCTAAATAAATAACAAAACCAGGAAATACCCTTAAAAAACTGTGGAAAGACTATTTTGGAGATAATCTTACACCACACCAAAAAAATATACAAAATAATCTGAACCAATTGGAATCTATCATTAAAAACAACTAAAACCCTTTAGACTACCCAACTAGCCAAGAAAAACTAGACGAAGCACTAAACAAACTAAAACCCAGAAAGGCATGTGGTTTAGACAACATCAGCACAGTAATGTTGAAGCACAGTCCTGTAGAAATGCAAGAGGCTCTATTAATATTATTTCATCGGATACTTTCCTGAGATCTGGAGTACAGGCCTAATACATCCGGAGACAAACTTGAGCCCAATAACTACAGAGGCATTTGTGTGAACAGTAACCTGGGGAAGTAACCTGGGGAAGACTGAGTATTCAGTATCCTGAATACTCCTTACCAAACACAATGTCTTAAGTAAAAGTCAGATTGGATTTTTACCAAAACATCGCACCACTGACCACATTTACACACTAAACACGCGCGAGAGAGAGAGAGACAGAGACAGAAAGAGAGAGAGAGAGAGAGAGACAGAGAGAGAGAGAGAGAGAGACAGAGAGAGAGAGAGAGAGTTTGAGTTTTTCACAACAACTTTATTTAGTCATAAAAAAGAACTTCACATTATAAATTTAAAATTATAATCACATTTTCAACACTCTTATTTCAACATTCTTGTTTCCACCTTTTCTAACCTTTACATTCAATAATTATTCCAATACCAAATTAAAAATCAGCATTCCATCAACAATTGTGCAAATAGCTTCCTTGTACCCCCATCTATGCAAAAAACTTTCATAATCATTAATCAACTTATAAAATTTAAAATCAATCAGAACCCGACTTTTCACCAGATTTTTATAAACCATCTCAACTTCTTGCCCATCTCTACCTTCTATCTTCAATTTTCTTGTAATATATATAGCTCTTTTAGCTTGTCCAATCAAGAAATTTAACAATTGATCTTTACTTTTTTGGGCTGCTCTATAACATGGACCAAAAATGAAGCTTTGGAAAGAGAATTTTTCATCAAAATTAAAAAACATTAAATTAAGTATACTAAACAAATTCCTCAGTCTCAGACATTCTAAAAGCAGTGAAAAAAATTGTTTCCCTTATTTCACAGAAAGGACACACATCAGACACATTAGAATTAATAATATTCACAAATGCGTTAACAGCAACTGTGCCATGCAGTATTTTCCACTGAAGATCACCTATACACTTTTCTAATGGTGGTTATAAAAAAAATTCTCCAAACAGGTTTTACATGATCTTCTAACCCCAATTTTTCTCTCCACACTGTATCCTTTTCGTTCTTTGAGAATTGCTTTATTTAAAACCTTTACACAACATTTATATAACACTTTGCTTTGAACATCTTGAAAATGCAGATTCTCCAGACTTTCCAATTCCAAAAAAGACCCATTTAAACCTTTTAAATCAGGAGTAATTAAAATTTTGGGAAATGGATCTGAATTATTAGGAACCACTTTTCCATTATAGTACTCTTTTAACATAAATTTTTCTTCTGCTGTCAATCTTTGCATTAACAGATCTAACACTCTTTCAACCTGTCTCACAGATTGAATTCCCAACTGAGATGCCACAGCTTGAGTATTACATAGCTCTGGGCCACCAATGTCCATCAAATCATGCAACTTTAAAACTTTCGATGAAAAAAAGATTTGTGATAGTCCTGGTGTGGCTTCACAAGCCACATCCAACCTCGCTCCATGAACAAGAGGTTCTTCGAGCAGCCAGTATAGAGATGTTGTGTCTTGCCTCCATTTTTAAATAATTGCCAAACATTAAAAAAGTCCTTTGTAGAATTGTGTCGACAAGGATGTATTAAGCTGTAATTTGCTGAAGTCTGTTAAAAGAGTACAGAATTCAAGTTCAGTCCACTCACTTTGTTAAAAATAATATCAGCCACTTTCCTCCAGACTAAAGCCGTTGGTCCTGTCAAGTATCTCTGAACAAATAGCAAACGAAAAGCTGCTCTTCTGCTGGCCAGATGTACAAGTCCTTGTCCACCCTTCTCTGTGGGCAGAAAGAGTATACTCTGGGATATCCAGTGAAATCCATTCCAGAAAAAAATCTATTATACAGGCTTGTAATTTTGCCAAAAGTGATTCGGCTGGGAGGATCAACACAAGTCAAACGGTGCCATAACATTGAAGCCACCAAATTAATAATAATTATTACTCTACCTCTAAATGACATTCTCGTAAAATCCACTTCCATTTTTCTAATTTTACTTTTTACACTTTTTCCCAGTTTTTGTAGCACAGAATCGCTCCCAATATAAAGTCCCAGATATTTTATCCCATCATTTTTCCAGGACAAACACCCTGGTAGTTTGGGAGGATCTCCAAACCATTCACCACACATCATAGGCACTTTTTTGACCAATTTACCTTGGACGAAGAAATAAGGCCAAAATCATCAATAATTTTCTTTAACACCATTATATCAGTTTGATCTTTAATTACAACAATGATGTCATCAGCATAAGCTGAAAGTTTAACTTTTTCACTTGAGTGTGGGATAGACCAGCCTTCAATACTGTTTCTAATTTTCACAAGCAGTGGTTCAATAGCCAGGGCATACAGCATCCCTGATAATGCACATCCCTGTCTGATCCCTCTCTGAACTTTAAAAGGTGTACACAAACCACCATTTATTTTCAGCACACTCTCAATGTCCTGATACAAAACCCCTGATCATGGCAATAAAACCTGGGTCAAGCCCAAACTCCTCCAGTGTACGCCAGAGATAGCTGTGCTCAACCCTGTCAAACGCCTTTTCTTGATCTAATGAAATAAGACCGGTGTTTAAGCCCAATAACCTAGAGACATTCAAAATATCCTGAATTAAAAAAATATTATCAAAAATGGACCTATTAGGTACACAGTATGTCTGATCCCGATGAACTACCCGACCAACTACCTCCCTCAGCCTCATTGCCAAAACTTTAGAAAAGATTTTTAAATCGGTACACAAAAGTGAAACGGTCGCCAATTCTTAATATCTTTTAAATCTCCTTTCTTTGGAAGAAGAGTTATGACTGCCCTTCTGCAACTCAACGGTAGCAAGCCATCAGCCAAACTCTCATTGAGTACTTCAAGCAAGTCATTCCCCATTACTGACCAAAAGACTTATAAAAGTCAATGGGAGACCATCGATACCAGGTGCTCTGCCACATTCCATGCAATCTGCAATTCTCCTGTGGAAATAGGTTTTGAAGTTCAAAATTAACTTCATCCGCACTTTCGGCAACCCTGTATAAAACGAATTGGCTGACTCATCCACCACTGGACTCTCACTCTTATACAAATCAGAGTAAAAAGACACCGCCCTTTTCCTGATTTCATTGGGCTGTTTTATTTCAGTTCCATTTAATGAATATAACGAAAGTGAATAAATCGACTTTTGTCCATTCTTTTTTCTAAACCAAAGAAGAACTTGGTCGGGCCATCCATCTGTTCAACACTCTGAAATCGAGAATCTAACCAACGCACCCTGTGCTTTAACACCCAACATTCCATCTAACATCTTCCTTTTTAATTTGAGGAGCTCAGTATGTCCTCGGTTTCCTGTGGACACTACAGAATTCTGTAAGTCCACTATTTCAATCTCTAGGTCTCTCATCGCTCGAGAAATGTCCCTAGAAACATTGAGAGTGTACTGATGGCACAGTTGCTGTATCCCAATTTTACCATAGTCCCACCACTGTTGTAGCGAAATATATTCATGTTTTTTCAACCCAAACTGTTTCCAAAAATATGTAAAGGTCTCAGTAAAAAACTTATCTTGCAGCAATGAGACATTAAAGTGCCAATAAGCACTTTTAGGTTTTATATTTGCAATATAAATCTCACAATCAACTAAACAGTGATCAGAAAAGCTTACAGGTAGAATCACACATTTTTTAATGACATTAAAATGATGTTTAAAACAATAAAATCTATCCAATCTAGCTAAAGTAATGAAATTCTCTCTTGTCTGTGCCCATGTATATTGTCTTTCATTTTTGTGCAAAACTCTCCAAATATCATGAAGGTCCTGTTCAGCAATGAGTTTAAGTATTTCATGCTGAGAAGCAATATGAGGCTCTTTATGATTCCTATCTACTTTGTCATTTGCTGTACAATTAAAATCTCCCCCCATAAACATATACTCTTCTTGTTCAAAAGAAGATAGTGCATCATTCAGTTTCTTTAAAAAACAAACCCTCTCAGGACCAATAACAGGAGCGTAAATGTTTACAAATGTTACCACAAACTTTTCAAATTTTGCTCTGACTTTCAATAAATATCCTTCAATAATGTGTTCAACCTCATACGATAAAGGTTTACAATGTTTTTGAAAAAGGATAGCTACACCACCACTTAATGAATTTTTATGACTTAAAATAACTTCCCCATCCCATTCCATCTTCCAATCACATTCATTCTTAACATCACTATGGGTTTCTTGAACCAGCAAAACATCATATTTCTTTTGTCTTATTATTTCAAAAAGCATTGTTCTTTTCCCACTATCACAAGTGCACCATTTATATTGAGTGTGCCTAATCTTAGTGTACTCATAAAAGAATGAATGAAAACCAAACATGGGCAGACCAACCACAAATACCACACAAAATAAATAAATAAATCATTCAGTTTCAAATTCATCATTCAATATATTCAACTTCAACCTTTGCACAATTTTCTTTAACCTGAACATTTCTTGATCAGTAAAGCTATCCTCACCCTTCTCTTTCATCAACACTCTAGCTGAATTAATAAACAACTCTCGATCTGGGAAATAATCTTCCACTTTCACTCCTTTCATTCCTTTAGTTGTTTGTAAAAATGTTCTGATTTTCTCAAGTGTGTAAGCACTTCTAACAGACCTTTTTTGTGAGAGTGAATTCACAGACCCTGAAGACTCACTTCCACTTTCTGGGGCAGACTCATCAACATTACTCATATCTAATTCCATCAGCATTCCAGGATTTCCATCACCTTTTCATCTCCAGACACTTTCCTAGCTCTCTTCCACTGGCCTTTTTTCTTCAATTTACGTTTTGTTGCAGGTGTTTTAAAAACACTTCTATCCTCTATCATTTCTATATCCTCCTCAACTTCTACTGCAGCCAAGTTAGCATCAATCTCACCATGCGCTTCCAAATTCTCTTTACTAGATTTTCCATTATCATTTCCATCTCTCTTTTCTGTGTCAATGACACTTACTGCTTCACCAGCATCTGACTGTGTGTGTTCCTCATTTCGGTCTACCTTTACCTGTTCCTCATTATTATTCTCTTTTAGCACAAACACAACCTGTTCTTCTTTCTCAGGACAAGCACGAATCATATGCCCTTCCTGTCCACAACCAAAGCACTTCATATTTTCAGAAGTTGCAAAGATCACATAATCATAATTATCCACCTTAAATTTCATGACTAGATTAAGATCCTCATTTTCATTTTTTAGAATCATGTGTACTGGTCATCATCCTTAATGAAAGGCGGTACATTAGAAAGCGTAATCCATACCAACCAGCTTTCGCTGATCGACAGCGTTTTCAATCGACTTCTCTATTTATTCGATAATACACTTGCCAAGCAAAAATATTAACACAAACAAGCTGCAAAAAGATAGAAAAACTCCTCTCCACCTGCATAATCGCACACGCTATCCATCAGGAGAGAGAGAGAGAGAGAGAGAGAGAGAGAGAGATAGAGAGAGAGAGAGAGAGAGAGAGGGGAGAGAGAGAGAGAGAGAGAGACAGAGAGGGAGACAGAGAGACAGAGAGAGAGGAGAGAGCAGAGGGAGAGAGACAGAGAGAGAGAGAGAGAGAGAGAGAGAGAGAGAGAGAGAGAGAGAGAGAGAGAGAGAGAGAGAGAGAGAGAGAGAGACAGAGAGAGAGAGAGAGAGAGAGAGAGAGAGAGAGAGAGAGAGAGAGAGAGAGAGACAGAGAGAGAGAGAGAGAGAGAGAGAGAGAGAGAGAGAGAGAGGAGAGAGAGAGAGAGAGAGAGAGAGAGAGAGAGAGAGAGAGACGAGAGAGAGAGAGAGAGAGAGAGAAAAGCTTCCAGAGAGAGAGAGAGAGAGAGGGTGAAAAGTCGAGAGAGAGAGAGAGAGAGAGAGAGACAGGAGAGAGAGAGAGAGAGAGAGAGAGAGTCGAGGAGAGAGAGAAGAGAGAGAGAGAGAAAAAAGACAGAGAGAGAGAGAGAGAGAGAGAAGAGAGTCGAGAGAGAGAGAGAGAAAAGTCGAGAGAGAGAGAGAGAAAAGAGGAGAGCCAGAGAGAGAGAGTCAGAGAGAGAGAGAGAGTCCGAGAGAGAGAGAGAGAGAGAGAAAGTCAGAGAGAGAGAGAGAAAAGTCGCAGAGAGAGAGGAGAGAGAGAGAGAGAGAGAGAGAGAGAGAGAGAGAGAGCAGAGAGGCAGAGAGAGACTTCCGAGCCAGCAACGGAAAATGAGCTCCTGATTATTTTCTTTTAATGCTGTTTTGAGATAAGACAGACATTCAGTTTTGATGAATTCAAAACTATAAAGACTTCTACAACATATATTACTTAAAAAAAAAAAAAAAGATATTTTAAATAACTTAAAGAAAACAGGAAGAGGACAGATAGCGGAGAGTGGCCCAAACGGTCATACAACTGCATCAAAAGAGAAAAGAAAAGAAAGAACACTGTCAAAGTGAGTACCAAAATATACTACATAGGTCTGTAGTCGACTACCTTTATTTTGGGAAAATATTTTTGCACAAAACTGTTATTTGGACAAAATAAGCTAGAGCTTAAGGACTAACTGTAGTGGATATCTGCATATTCAAAACACAACAACAAACAAACTGCCAGCAACTGTCAGATTATTTGAAGAATGACTGAATCAATCCCCATAATTTACCCACATGAAGCTACAAATGAGATCTTAAAGAAAAAGCATAAAGAAAAGCTCCTCAAGGACAGAGCAGAAACACTGTACTCAGATGTATATAAGAATGGAGAGATCAGCAACATCATATTTTACACAGAAGAGCCAGAGGCCATCAGACAGCACTACCCCACAGTCATCAGAAAGGGCATCAGTAACGGATGGAAACTGCAGGTCAAAGAAGAGGATGATTCAGAATCAGATGCAACGATAACAGCAAACCTTTACAAAAACGGGACTGTAATGATTCAGGGAAATCTGAAAACATTTGAAAAGGATTTCCTCCAAATTAAAGAAAAAGCTCAGTTAAACAAGACGTATCCTAATCCAGTAAAAAAAGACACCTTCATCCCCACCCATCAAGCTACAAATGAGCAATCCAGAAATGACAGTGAGGAGATCTCCCTTCTGCACAGCATCATCAGCGACATGAAAGAGAAGTTCAGAGAGATGGAGCTGGAACTGGTGCAGCTGAGAGAGGAAGTGCATGGAGCAGTGCAGCAAACTGACCGATCAGAGAAAGATGAGGATTACAGGAAAGAAATAACAATGCTAAAGGAGGAAATTCATGAACTGAAAAACCAAAAAGAAGAGTACAATAATCAACTATCTGAAATAAAAGAAGAAATGAGAGAGTTAAGAGAAAACGGAAAGAAAACAAGTGAAAATGCAAAACAAATATCAGCTCCACCGTCACTGACACAGTTCAGTGTTTCCTCTAGGTTTACAGCTTTGGGGGGGGTTGGTTGGGGAAAATGACCACGCTTTCTGAACGTCAAATCATCATGTAAAGAGAGCTGGCCTGCATAGTTATTAAATATCATCTTATTTATTCAGCAGATTTACAATGTCCTGACTAAAAACATTTTAAACACAAATATGTAAATAGTGAGCTGCATGTAATTCATTAATATAAACTTGTTAATGAAATTACAGGTTTCAGTTACCCGTCATGTAATTACCACAATATATTATGAATAAGTTAGGCCAGACGCGTGGTGGTATGTCATGTCTTAGATGAGAACCATTTATTTATGTATGTATTTAGTTAGATTTAGTTACAGTATTTCCCCTCTGACAGCCAAACTGGATCAGAACCTGTCATCAATTTGATGCATTTCGTCATCAGGGCAACAACGCCGAGCTAGGGATGGGTATCGTTAAAGGTTTTAACGGTATTACTACTTTTATCGATACCACTTATCGATCCGGTACTTTAACGTACTCTTATCGGTACTTTTGTTGTGTTTTAATAAAAAACAAAAACAAATTGAGAACAGAATTAACACTTTATTTTTTAAATGTAAAATAAAATAATTATCTATAGCCTAACAAACAGCAATGTTTGAGCAAATATATATTATACAAACAAAATAAATCAAATAAATCATTTCTTTTGTAAAAGAATGTCCAGTGCTTTAAAGCAACACAGTTGGGGCAGGTAGACTGCAAAAGAACTTAAAACTTATACATGTTTGGAACTACTTGTAATGTACACTACAAAATGTTAGTGTATGTATTTCATCACTACAAATTCATTATTAGGTCATTTCTACTTTATCATTTCTTAATAAGCATAGTTTATTCTTATTCATCTATTTGTAAATGCAGGACTGTAAAGGCATTTTTAATGTCTATGATTTATTTAACTTACTGCAGAAAAAATACGTATGTTATTCATAATTTAACTGAACGTGATGTATTTATTAAATGATTAAATACTAATTTAGAGAGACCTTATAGGATGCTTATGTCATTGTTATTTGGGAAGACTGCTAGTATATTTACCTGAGGAGGTGGATGATGAACTAACTAGACAGTGAAAACTTTCTCTGTCACTTTATGATGAACTTTTGAAAGATGTTTTGACGGATTGCTTGTGTTTCTAAGATCTTGTTGCACGTGTTGTAATGATCATTGTCTTCATCCACTCGAGTGAAATGTAAACATACTTTAGACCGTTTGGTTCTCTTCGCCATAGTCACTCTATTGTATTTGTCGCGTGAGCTTGCGTGTTGTGTGTCGCGAGCTGTGTCGCGAGCTTTGTATTTGTGTCGCGCGCGCTTTTCGTGTTGTGTGCGCGAAGCGGAAACTGTCGCGTGCGTGTTGTGTGCGCGAGTTCATGTTAATGTCGTGAGCTTTGTGTGTGCGAGCTGCGGTTGTAATGCGTGAGCTTTTCGTGTTTGTGTCGCGAAAGCTTCGTGTTGTGTCGCGAGAGCTTTTCGTATTGTTGTGAGCTGTGTGTTGCGTCTGCACCAGCGCACTCAGTGCCTCAAAGGGACAGACAGGACATTTCAGCGCATGATGGATAAAAATGCAGGTAAATGTCTAAATAGGCTATTATCGTCAATTAGAAACGGTTGGACAGTTAAAATGCGCAAGATAACGTTTATTTAGCATTAATAAACAGGGCATGTATTTTCTTCATTTCTCCAGTACCGAAAGCAGAACCGATAGCGTCAGAGCTTATCGATACTTCGGTCTTTCATAATTTAGCACCGGGGCTAGTTTAATACCGGGTTTCAGTACCCATCCCTACTTCGAGCAGGAGAGCTACAAGTGTTGCCATCCTCAGTTGTTCCCTGTGGAGCCGGCGAGTTGCACTCATTGGGATAATTGTAAACTCATAAACACAGACAAAAAGACATGCCATCGTGGAAATAAGATAAATAACATAATACTCAAGGGCTATTTAGTTTGTTTAATAAAATAACAAATTGTAATCTGCGCTATAAAGAAAATCAAAATCAAATTTACTTGACCTTTAAAGCAGGGTTGAGGCCGATTAGAGGCGGGTGAGCCCCTTATATAATGGTAGAGGAAACACTGCAGAGAGATGAAGAAGAACAAAGTTTAGTGCAGACTCCTCTTCCAACAACAACAAACACAGCCATGAACCCCTCCAGCCCTCCACCTGAAACCTACAGTCAAACACAACCACACATGCATTGCTCCTGATGGACTCAAATGGAAAAATTCATTGATGAAAATAAACTTTTCCCAAGAAGAAATGTCAAGAAAATATGGTGCCCAAACACCCAGAGGGCCTTGGAGTTCTTGTGTAAAGAGCAGCTGGGTTCCCCCAGCCATATCATCATCCACACCGGCACCAATGACCTGAGAGCTCAGCAAGAGAGAGTAGCTACAGCTCTCGCTAATATAGCAGAGAAGGCATCCTCCAACTTTCCCAACTCCAAAATCATCCTCTCCACACTGCTGCTGCGCTCTGATTTCCACCCAGACACCATCAGGCATATAAACGCAAGAGTGTCTAGAGACTGTGCCCTAAAGCCCAATGTTCACCTGGCTCAACACCCCACCCTGAATCTCAGCAGCCTTTATGACCATGTCCATCTCCACAAAAGGGCAGTTCCCATCTTTGCCAAGACCCTGAAGGACATCACATTGAGCCGCAGCTTCAGCGCACTGCAGCGACCTCATGGACACCTCACAGATCCATTACAGAGACACCCGTCAAGTCAGCGCTTAAGCTCCGTCCGGAGGAACACCACGGCAGGCTCTACACTTCACCCTGGATCACAGCACATCAGCAGGCCCCAGCACTCACATCAACAGCAGCAGGAGCAGCACACGGACAGCCGGAGTTACGCCGAAGCAGTCAGAAGATCGCTGAAAAATCCCAACACCAACACTGATGACAGCCAACTGGCACCATCTCAATCCAGAGACCTCAGAGACATCCAGCAAATGCTGACTTTGCTGTGCTCACACATATTGGGTTAGTGACTAAAAAAGAAGGTACAAAAGAAAAAGGATGTGCGTGTGTGTGCGTGCGTGCGTGTGCGTGTGTGTGTGTGTGTGTGTGTGTGTGTGTGTGTGTGTGAGCGTGCGCACATGTGTGTATGTTTATTTACAGTTTTATTTCTAAAAGAAAGTCTTACAGACCACATATTATCTATTTGTTGTTGAAAGTGTATAGAAGTAAGATTTTTTGTTATTTATACATTTATTTCAAGATATATTACTTGATCTGTTAATTCAGCATACTGATGTTTGTCTTGTTCTTAAAATAGCAAGTGCGATAAATGGGCTCATATTCCTTAAAAATCTCATGTTGGAACATTCAAGGACTTCTTCCTCCATTTTTGGTATTAAAAGCCAACGTTTAGATTTCAAAAGAGAAATTCAGAATTCTGACATCATAATAATACAAGAAACATGGAATTTAAGAGATCTGTCCACTGGCTGTCCAACTGGATTTAGAGAAATAATTTTACCATCAACTAAACTAAGTGGGGTGACACAAGGCAGGGACTCAGGGGGAATGCTGATATGGTACAGAACAGAACTCATAGACTCCATCAAAGCTATAAAAATTGGAAATTGTCACATTTGGCTAAAAATCCAAAGAGATATTGTGTCCACAGACCGTCACATATTTTTGTGTGCCACATACTTACCCCCAAGCGAATCACCCTATTACAATGAAGAAATCTTTTCTATCCTGCAAGATGATATCGGCCATTTCCAGACAAAAGGAAATGTTTTAGTATGTGGCGATTTAAATGCAAGAACTGGAAATGAACCAGATTTTGTAAACACACAAGGAGACAAATATATCACAAACATCATCAGCCATCCTCTGCCCTCACATCACCTCAGAAACAATAATGACAAGTTCACAAACAAAAGTGGGAAAAGCCTGCTACAGCTCTGTCAATCACTGGGTCTGTATATAGTGAGCGGTGCAGCATAAGAGGAGACTCGTTTGGCTGTTATACCTTTAATTCTTTTTCTTGGTAGCAGTACTGTAGATTATTTCATCACAGACATCGATCCAGTTCATCTCAGAGCATTTACAGTCAGTCCTCAAACACCTAAAATTACACTCCATCTAAAAAGAACTCAAAACTATGAAGCATGCAGACAGCCCTCTCATTTACTAAAGCTACATCAACCCTACAGATGGACAAGGAACAGCAAAGAAAACTATCAAAGTGCATTAGAAAGTCAAACTATCAAATTATTATTGGACAAATTTATAATGAACACATATCCACAAAATAAAGTAGGCATAAATCTGGCACTAAATGACATTAAAGACATATTCCACCAATCAGCATCCATGTGCAATTTGACAAAATCATCAAAAAGAAATTCAAAAAGAAAGCCAAAAAACACAAACGAAAAGTGGTTTGACGATGAGTGTAAAAGAATTAGAACAACAGTAAGAAATCTCTCCAATAAAAACACAGAGATCCTGACAATCAAGAACTCCGTACTTCAATATCATGAAGCTCTTAAAGTCTACAAACAAACATTAAAGCAAAGAAGGAAGAACATACAGAACAATTATTTCAAGCAATGGAGGAGTCAATAAATAGCAGTAACTTTTGGAACAATTGGAACACTCTTTATAAAACAAAACAGGAAGAATTACCCATTCAAAATGAGAACATATGGAGGACACACTTTAAAAATCTATACAAAACAACTGAAACAAATCCTGCTCAAAATAAACTAAAAACTAAATTAGAAATCCTAAAAGAAAAGATTAAAGACAATCAGAACCCCCTGGATTTCCCACTCACAGTAAATGAGCTAACAGACAGACTACATGTACTAAAACCCAACAAGGCATGTGCTATCGATGGAATATTAAAATGAAATGGTCAAATACAACAAATGACAAATTCAAAACTGCAATAACCAAATTATTTAACATTGTTTTGAGTGTAGGATATTTTCCAGACACCTGGAATCAAGGCCCTAATTACACCCATTTTAAACAAGGAGACAAGTTTGAGCCAAGCAATTACAGAGGCATATGTGTCAATAGCAACCTGGGAAAAATATTCTGTTCGATTATTAACACACGATTACAAAACTTTCTCAAATCCCACAAAATCCTGGAAAAAGTCAAACCGATTTCTGCCCAAACACAGAACATCTGACCACATTTACACCCTCCACACTATCATTGATAAACATGTACACCAAAACAAAACCAAAATCTTTGCTTGCTTTATTGACTTTGAGAAAGCATTTGATTCAATCTGGCATGAAGGTCTCTTTCTAAAACTATTGGAAAATGGGATTGGGGGAAAAGCGTTTGATTTAATCAGCACCATGTATAAAAACAATACATGTGCTGTAAAAATAGAAACAAAGCGAACAGAATTTTTCTCTCAACAAAAGAGGAGTTAGACAAGGTTGCCCATTGAGCCCTACTTTGTTCAACATTTACATAAACAGAATTAGCCAAAGCATTAAACAATTGTGACTGCCCCGGCCCAACCCTGACTGAATCAGAAATCAAATGTCTACTTTTGCAGATGACTTAATCATTCTATCAAAAACAGAAGACGGACTACAACAGCTCCTCAACATTGTAGAGACATTCAGTCAGGCATGGGCTCTTAAAATTAACCTAACAAAAACAAAAGTATGATCTTTCAAAATAGATCCAGGTGTGGGAAATAAATACATTTTCAGAGCAGGAAATCAGGTCCTCCAACACACCCATGAATACACCTATCTGGGACTAAAAATCAGCTCAACAGGGAACTTTAATCTGGCTGTACATGAACTAAAAACAAAGGCACTGAGAGTTTTCTGCATGATCAAAAATACAATTCAGTATGAAATTCCAGTCCAAACCTGGCTAAAATCCTAAAAGCAATAATTGAACTAATTGCATTATGCGGCAGTGAGATATAGGGACCCCTGAAAACACAAGATTTCTCTAAATGGGAAAAAGAAGAAATTGAAATTATGCACCCAAATTTGTAAAAGCATCCTAAAGGTAAACAGAGCGACCCCAAACAACTCATGCAGAGCAGAATTAGGACAATACCCATTATTAATTAGTATTCAGAAAAGAGCTATGAAATTCCATCAGCACCTGAAATACAGTGAGCCGAGCTCTTATCAGGCTGAAGCCCTCTATGTGTGGCAGGAGCAGAATCTACACAGGGCAGCTCTTTTACAACTGCTACTGAAACTACACCCAGACCAGCACAACACAATCAGACCCAACCAAACGATACACTTACAAAAACAAAATTACATTGAATACTGGAAAGATGTCACAAAATTACAAAAGAAAATGGAGGTGTATGTACACCTAAAAAGAGATTACAAACTAGCAGAATACCTGAGCTTTGTAAAAGAGCACAAATGAAGAAAAACACTAACAAAATACAGATTGAGTGATCACGGTCTAGCTATAGAAAGAGGACGACACAGACAGAGATGGAAGTCTGTGAATGTTCACAGAGGAACATTTCTTGCTGCGGTGTGATTACTATCACAACATCAGAGATGCATATTTCCTTAGGTTGCAACAAATACAACCAGATTTTATGGCATTACCAAATTCAGAAAAATTAAGTTGCATTTTGGGGGAAAACTCCAAAATGATCACAACAGCAGCGGGATATGTATCAGCCTGTCACAAACTGAGATTGTCAGCCAGTGGACAAAACTAAAGATATTTTCTTACATGTTGTAATCTTTTATTCATTTACTTAATTATTACTATTCTTAGGGTTTTATTTTGTTTATTCATGTATTTATTTATTTATTTATGTTTTTATTTTCTTGTTCTGTTTATGTATTGTATAATGATATGTTCCTTATTAATGGACAAATGCTTTGGCAATACTGTGTAAGTCATGCCAATAAAGCTCATTTGAATTTGAATTTGAGAGAGAGAGAGAGAGAGAGAGAGAGAGAGAGAGAGAGAGAGAGAGAGAGAGAGAGAGAGAGAGAGAGAGAGAGAGAGAGAAAAGTCGAGAGAGAGAAAAGATCTCGAGAGAGAGAGAGAGAGAAAAGTCGAGAGAGAGAGAGAGAGAGAGAGAGAGAGAGAGAGAGAGAGATTCGTTCTGTTCAGTCGCACTGGATATGAGCTCCCATTAATGAATATAAATTACTGCTGTTGTTGAAGGCAGAACTTAAGGAAAACTTGTGAACTTGTGTTGAAAACTTTCATCTTCATGAGAAGAAGGAATTGATGCTCTGGATTTCAGTTGTTTCTCCGATGAAAGCGCATTAATCACTATAGCGGACACGCGCAGCGGATCATATACAGATAGAGATGCGCTGAAATACTCCAGACAGAGAAGAAACAACAGTAACACAATAATCTATAAGAGATAAGTTATATTTACATCAGATCTTTAATATTTATTTCATTTCTATTATTATTTTTATATAAACCGCAACGGTCTTTAACGGACGCGCTCAGCGGTTGCCATGGAGATCAACTATCCATCCGACATCAAAGCGGAGAGACGCAAGACATATAAACAGTCTGTGTTACAGAATAACCCTGAATGCCTTTATGTAGATGTGTCATCTCAAGAGAAAAAGACTAATCTCATCTTCTTCACAAACAGAAATCAAATATGGAAAAATACCATCTGTAATTATTATCCATTCAACAGAAAGAAAGGCATCTGTAAAGGCAGCCAGATCTGTATTTATGAATCAGCTGACCACACCTCACAATATCAAACCATCAATCTCTATAACAGTGGAATGGTCTTAATTCAAGGGAATGAAGCAAGTCTACAAGCTTTTGAGGAATCTTTTCCCCATATTAAACATAAAGTTGAGAATGAATCACAGTGTAGTGATGAGGAGGACACTGAAGAGGAGAATGAACTGATGCCCGGCTCTCCTGTCTCCAGTATATCTGCAGCTCCATCTGATGAACTGAGGATCAACACACACACATCTAAATACATCCAGTGTCTTCCAGAAAAAATGGCTCTTTTACAATTAGAAATGTCCGAATTAAAACAACTCATTCTTAGTCGTCCAGATGAATTCACCATAAATAATCTTAAAGCTGAAATTAAAGACCTGCAAAATGACAACACAAAACTTAGAGCTGAAGTAGCAAAAATGAAAGAGGACTCAATACTGAGGGAAAGGAACTTAAAGATAAACATCCAAGAACTGAAAGAAAAACTGGCAGAACAGTGTGAAGTTTGTTTAAAGCATGAAGAAATAGTGAGTGAATCTCCTGCGAGCAACAGTGAACCTGATCCAGAGCTCCATAGAGAAGCGAGATCACACAGCTCTTCACCTCCTGATACAGCGATCAGTCACGTGAATGAGACCATCTACACACAGCCTCAGGCTCAAGTTACATTAGAGGATGAGCCCCTGTCCCCCACAACACCAGAAACAGCTCAGCCCACATGTCAAGAAACACTGGAGGACCAGCCCCCTTCCCAAAGACTACCCGAGACAGCTCAACCTTTGCCACAAAGAACACCTGAAGACCCATCCCCATCTTACAGAAAACCGTCTCAGGCTCCTGTAGTCCTTATGATGGACTCAAATGGCAAATATTTAGAACCCAAGAAGCTTTTCCCCAGACAGCGAGTTCTAGCGCTCCGCTGCAGAAACATCGAACGGGCACATGAACTGCTCAACAAAGATGAACTCGGCAGCCCTCAGTGTATCATCATCCATACAGGAACACATGATCTTCACAGTATGAATGAGGGTACAGCCAAAGCGATGTACGAGATGGCAGAGAAAGCCTCTCAGACGTTTCCATCCTCACGTGTCCTGATCTCCACTCTGCTTCCATGCCTGGACTTCCCTCCTTCTGTGATTAATGAAATCAATGAAGAGATCCACCGCTCTTGCTCTAGTCTGCCCAATGTGCACTTAGTTCATCACAGCTTCATAAGACCTTGGCACCTGCATGATGGTCTCCACTTGAACAGAGAGGGCATAAGGAGTTTTGCCAAAGCCATCAAAGATGTTGCCCTTGGACGTTTACCCATAAATGGCCATATAGATAACAGAAGAAACAACAGGAGAATGCAGCCGTTTGACCCATCTGGACCTTCCCAATCAAAACCACAAGAGCTTCACAGACGACCCACAATTTCACGTCGGTCTCAAAGACAACAGGAGAGACTTCCCTACACAGAAGCCCCTCGACAGCACTCTTCAGCTGAACTGCCCCGGCGACAGACACCCACCTACGCCCTGCGTCCTGCACCGGAGCCGCCTCAGCCGTTACGGAGTTATGCTCAGGTAGTAGCTCAACAACAGCCCACCTCATCACCAGCCCATGAACTAAACTCCAGTGATGTGGGAGAAATCAAAAGGCTGCTAAACATCTTGTGCAACAAAATGCTTAACTAGAACTGCACACCAAATCTATCATTTAATTTATACCACAGAAATAGTAGAAATAGTTACATTGTCTTACTGAATTTATCGTTAGTTTCACAAGTACATATATATATATACATTTATTTATTATTATTATTTATTATTATTATTATTATTATTATTATTATATTTTTATTTTTATTTTTCCACATACACAAAAGATCCTTGGTTCTTAGCCTTTAGATATACAGCAGTATTTGGATTGATTATCATATAAAATGTTAAACATTAGCTTTTGGAACATTCAGGGTTTGTGCTCTAAAACATTTGGACTAAAAAGCACAAACTCAGAGTTTATTAATAGCATCAGTAATGTTGATATACTGATTCTAACAGAAACATGGTGTCGATCAGATGTGTCCACTCAGTGTCCTACAGGTTACAGTGAGATCATAGTGCCCTCCTGTAAACATAGCTCAATACATCGTGGCAGAGACTCTGGAGGTTTACTTATATGGCTAAAGAATGATCTGGTGCCATTTGCATCACCTGTGCAGCAAGGCACAAATCACATATGGGTTAAATTAGACAAGAGCTATGGAATATTAGATAATCATCTATTTATTTGTGCCATTTATATACCGCCATCAGATTCATCTTATTACAATGAGGAAATATTTCTCACCTTAGAAACAGAAATTTATCACTATCAAACACAGGGAAAAATATTACTATGTGGTGATTTTAATGCTAGAACCGCCTAGAACCAGATCACATTGATAACTCAGGCAATAAACACCTATGCAATCAAATGCCCTTTAGTCTATTTAACACCCTGCCTAGTAGACAGAACCTGGATAGTGTAGTCAACAGAAATGGACAAGAACTAATACATCTTTGTCAAAGCTTAGGTCTTTATATCCTGAATGGCAGAACTAAAGGAGATTCCTGTGGTCAGTTCACATACAGTTCAGAACTGGGAAACAGTGCAGTAGATTAAGCCATATCAAACTTAAGTCCCTCCCACTTCAGTGAACTTACCATTAACACTCAATCCCCACTGTCTGATCACAACCAGATCAATGTTCGTGCATTAAAAGTGAAAATAACAAACAAAGAGCCATAAACAAAAAGCCATCTAACTTATACACACTTAGAAAACCATATAGATGGACCCAGTACTACAGACACATACACTCAAACACAACAATCAACTGAAATTATCAACTCAATAACATCATTCTGCAACTCAACATATGAAAAACTCAGAAGGGAATTGATTTGGCAACTAAAATCATTAATGACATTTTTGAAAATTTGGCAAAAAAATCTAATTTAAACAAAACTACAGCATTTAGACCCAAACAAAACACTAAACAAAAACCTTCTGAGAAATGGTTTGACCAGGACTGTAAAACACTAAGAAAGAGCTAAGATTCATTTCAAATCAAAACACAAAGACCCTCATAACTTCGAATTACATACAAAACACTCAGATCTATTGAAGAGATACAAAATTACTTTGAGACAGAAAAAAATTGAATATTATAACAAAACGCTTCAAAAGATCGAAAATACAATTGATCAGAGTCAATTCTGGAGCATGTGGAACAATCTAGACTCCACAAAACCACAAACACCAACCATACAAGATGGGCAGACCTGGAAAAACCATTTTGAAACCCTTTATTCCCATCAAATTCACTCAAATAACCCCGACCAATTAAAAGTCCTTGAAAAACTCAATGCCCTTGAGTCATGTGTCAAAGACAATCAAAATCCCTTAGATTATCCAATAACACAACAAGAACTGAATGAAAAACTAAAATCCCTTAAATGTAATAAATCCTGTGGCCCTGATAACATAAGAAATGAAATGCTTAAAAACAGCTCTCCTGATCTCCAGTATGCCCTGCTCAAACTCTTTAACTTGATATTGAGTTCAGGGGTTTTCCCTGAGATCTGGAACACTGGGCTCATCTCTCCCATCTTTAAAAGTGGAGACAAAACTGATCCCAGTAACTACAGAGGAATCTGTGTTACCAGTAGCTTAGGAAAGCTCTTCTGCTCTATTATCAACTCTAGGTTGTCATCCTTCTTAGAGGTACACAATGTCATTAGCAAATCACAAATTGGCTTCCTTCCTAAACACAGAACCACAGACCACATTTACACATTACACACATTAATAGACCATCACGTACACCAAAAAAAGGATGGCAAAATATTTGCGTGCTTTGTGGATTTTAAGAAGGCTTTTGATTCTGTTTGGCATAAGGGACTGTTTTATAAAGTTATTCAAAGTGGTATAGGGGGAAAAGTATATGACCTCATTAAAAACATGTATAATCAAAATAAATGTGCAGTAAAGATTGGGCAACAGAGAACAGAATATTTCCCACAACAGCGAGGGTGAGACAAAGGTTGCTGTCTCAGTCCTACATTATTTTTATATATATTAATGAACTGGCAGATCGTCTGGACCGATCAGAGAGTCCAGGACTTCAACTATATGACACTGAAGTCAAATATTTACTCTATGCAGATGACTTAGTAATTCTATCAAAAAACACGGAAGGCCTTCAGAACAACCTAGATATCCTAACCAAATACTGCAATGACTGGACCCTTGAAGTAAATTTGCAGAAAACTAAGATTATGATATTTCAGAAAAAACCTAGAAACCTAGAACACAAACATATATTTACTCTGAACACCACCACACTTCAACACTCATCACAATATAACTATCTTGGTTTGGTTTTATCTCCTTCCGGAAATTTCAATTTGGCAATTAAAGCATTACTTTTAAAAGCCATGGCAAAGAGCAATGCATGCCATCCGAATGAAACTGTTCAAAATCAACATCCCAGTCAGAATCTGGACAAAGATCTTTGATGGGGTTGTTCTGCCCATTGCTTTATATGGCAGTGAGGTGTGGGGTCCTGTCAGTAACTACAGTCATGAGCTATGGGACAAACATCCTTTAGAAGGTCTACATGTAGAGTTCTGCCGTAACATCCTTCATGTCCACAGAAACACACCTAATAGCATGCAGAGCAGAACTAGGTCGTCTTCCACTTCATTTAACCATCAAAAAGAGTTTTAAAGTTCTGGATTCACTTAAACTCCAGTTCTGAAGACACACTACAGTTTAAAGCACTAAAAGCACAAGATCTGTGTGTTAAGAAAAGTCCTTTTTGTGTGATGGTCTCAGAACTGACAGACCAGGCGTTTAACGGCTCTGTCCCTATAAAACCAGGTGTAATTAAAGATATTATGAATACAGAGAAACAAACATACATGAAACACTGGACAGAACAAACAAAAGGCCAAAGTCGTCTTCAGTGTTACCTGAATATAAATAGAGAATATGTTCTGGCTGACTATCTGGTTACTGTTAGAAATGTTAAATACAGAAGTTTATTAACTAAGTACAGACTTAGTGACCACACGTTAGCCATTGAAAGGGGTCGACATAAGAAAACATGGCTGCCTAAAGAAGGCGTAAATGTAATAAATGTGCATCAGATGTAGTTGAGACAGAGGAACATTTCCTCCTCCATTGTGATAAATATACACCTTTAAAGAGAAACACTGTACAGGGACTTACAGAAGATTATCCCTGAGTTTCAGTCTCTTAATGAAAATGAGCGATTGAAGATCTTGCTTGGTGAAGGATCCACTGCCTCTTTAGTAGCACATCACATTTATAACTGCCACAACATTAGAGGAACTGGGTGACACATTCATATGTATATACTTCTATCTTATTATTATTCTATAAGTATTATATATTTTATATGTTTGTTTTTTGTTTGTTTGTATTTGTTTATATTTTTGTATTTATATTTATATATATTCTGGCCATTGTATTTGTGCCAACAATGGGATGATATATTGAGGAGGAGAGAGAGAGAGACAGAGGAGAGGGGGAGAGACAGAGGAGATAGAGGGAGAGAGAGGACAGAGAGAGAGAGAGAGAGGGAGGAGAGAGAGAGAGAGAGAGAGAGAGAGAGAGAGAGAGAGAGAGAGAGAGAGAGAGAGAGAGAGGAGGACAGAGAGAGAGGAGAGAGAGAGAGAGAGAGAGAGAGAGAGATTTCCTAATTCTACCTACACGTTGTGTAAGCCAATGATATTAATATACATTTGACTCTTTTCACAGCATGGCAATGCATCATGATGTAGGGTTGTTGCTGTAACTTACCCAGGGTTCAGTGGAATTGAGAGCATGTCTGAAGCGCTCCATGCAGCCCTTCTGCAGAACAGAAACACCGACCAGCTCGCTACTGGCCGACAGCAAAAACAGAGCGATGGCCGTCAGCAAACTGACCTCATCCACGCCGGATCCACGTACGTCTAAGAGCAGAAAGACTATGTCAGAGAGAGCAAAGCCTTGGGGATAATCGCACAAGTATGACATCATCTCACCGGGCTGTGAGTACTCCAGTACTGTGGCCAAACTGCTCCGGACCAGAGCGCTCCACTGCGTCTGAGTCTGCTGCACCCGTGCCGGAGGTGAGCTGAGGAGGGTTTTGATGCCTTGCAGGGCCGCGGACACAGGCGCCGGGACAGAATTATCGGACGTCTTTACGGCGGTCTCTCTCAGAACCCCAGTGATCAGAAACAGCACCGTGGGCAGGATGGTCATACTTCCTACAGCAATAAAAACCCTCCACAGAATTAAGAACAGAAATGAACTTTGACAGATTAATCTTACTGAAGGCGGTTTGAAAAGTTCTCTGTATTGATCCACTGCGGTCATTTGGGTGGCTGGATGCATTTTACAGTCTCATCATTTTGTTATACAAAGCTAATATTGTGTAATGTTTATTTGTAATGCTGCTGTTGTGAAACAGACAGATGTGTGTGTGTAGACCTGCAGGGGAACAGAGCGAGGGCAGCTCGACCAGGGCTGTGACTGTGGCAGCAATCAGACGGCTGCTGTCATCTGACAGGTGTTGGGCGGGCCGTCTGACATCATCACTCTCCTTCTCTTTCAGCTGAGGCAAGTGACGCACCAAGATGAACACCAGAAGTTCCATTGCAGCAAAAACCAGAGACTTTCCTGGGACGAGTTCACCGCTGTCGCCGCCTTCTCCCAACACTGAGCCCTGATTTCCCTCGTCTCCGACAGCTGTCAAACACACACAGCACAGGATGAATCAAATCTCTACATGAATGGATGAGGGTTTAAATTACATGACGACAGACAGGCTGAACTACATGAGCTCCAGTGACTTCACCACGAGTAAACCATTAGTCTAACAGCCATAAATACAGACAAAAATCTAAAATTTCTAATATGGCCTGCAAACTGCAGCGGGACTGATCCTTTAACACGGTCACAACGATTCGAAATTTCTATATCTAAGATCCAACTACTAATTCATTCACATTTTAGGTTTCCCACAACTGAAAAAAATGTCATTCTTATGCAACGAAGGCTTTTATTGTTATTTTTCATTTATTTATTTAAGCATTTATTCATGTCAGTAACGTGTTAGCGATACCTTTAACACAGCATTTTAAGAAACAGAAGATCCTATTTTTCTCATAAAATTAAAATAACGCAAAAACCCTTTTGTAATGTGACACAGTATTTCTGCGGGCCGAAACCTAAACACATACGTCACATGACCGTACTTACGGCTGCGCACACGCTCCAGGTGTTCTCTGGCAGCACGGATACATTTCTGCACGAGCGCGGTCACCTGCAGCTGCATGCCGGACGGGTCGCGTGTTAATAACAGCCGATGAAGAACATTCAGCAGCTCCACAGCCAACAGCTGCCACCGGCATGCATGCAAACAAAGCAGACAATTAAAAGCGTGTATGTTTAACGTATGTAGCCAGGTGAACGAGCGTCTCTGTTCTCGTTTCTGTTCTTCTGATACGCTGAAAACAGAGAAAGACGATATACCTAAGAAAACACTGACCTGGTCCTCTGCGATGCGTGTCCGAGCGCTAGGCGAGTCGAGGAGCGCGCAGAGAGCACGCAGACACGACATCACATCCTCCATGGGCTCCTCGGCACGAGGAAAACACAAGAATTCAATGCTGATGCCTGTGAAATGGTAAAAGCGCTGACGTTAACACACCCGAAACAACACGAGCCCAGAAAAGTCAGCACGCACGTGAAATGAGTTACCCAGAAGGAGGTGCAGTCTGTCCTTCACAAGGTCCTCTGGGTTCTTGATGGGGACGGTGCCGCCCTGGCTCTCCGCGGGGTTCTCGGCAGCGCTGAAGCCCGTTGTACTGAGCCACAGGGCCTCAGCGTGCAGGACAGACGCCCACGAGTTACGATAGTGCAGGCGGGCAGTGTCTATGGTCTCTGGAGTGTAGAAGGCTCCTCCTGAAATAAAAGACAAAACTGCCGTTATGTCCCCGAGGTGAAAGCAGATGCCATTCGATACTACGGCTCTACGCGTGCTAAGGCGAAATGAGTAAAGTGTGGGTTTGGCGGGTGATGAATGACCTTCAGGTGGCAGCTGGCTGGAGAATTCAGCAGGTAGAGTGAGCAGAGCGTAATCTCTTAACAGCGCCAGCCACAGACGGCTGAGAGACGGCAGCTCCGGCTGAACCAACGTCATCAGACTGTCCGGAGGGAGAAGGTCTCCTTCGTCTCGCTCGTCCTCATCAGGAGCCGCTCTGGACAGAGACTCCTTCCCAATATTCATAGCCACTACAAACACCTACGGACGGAGAGTGTGAAATAAGCTGCGTGTGAAGAGCGTTACAGCTGTGCTCAGTCGCCGGTTTACCTCTGCCCACGCTTTCAGGACGGCAAGCTTCTCCATAGTGGTGGCGCTCTCGCTGTAAAGCTGGCTGGACGCTCCTTTGCCGGCCTGAATTTTGTCAGCGAGGAGACTAACAGGTTGTGGACCACGACGCAAGTCGTTCAGATCGCTGACTACACCGCTTCCTATCCACGCGCTGCACACCTGAACACAAGAATGAAAAGTGAAATTTGCATGTGTTCCAGCACCAGCTAAAGAGATCCAGTCCTACAGCGATGTTCACATTCTTCTAGTATTTCATGAGACGATTGTACACCTCTATTAAAGAGAGTCATCAGGATCATTGAATTCCATGACAATAAGACCTGCTACACTCAGAAGCAACACACAACTAAATTTAAACAAAGAGAAAGAAAAAAAAATACCAACCCACACAGATTTGACAATAACACCTATATTTAGACTTGCTAATGGTCTTTTTTCTGAAGAATTTTCACAAATTAATCTACTGCAGAACCTACGGCATATTATATTTTCGGTGCGTTGTCATTATATAAATGAAAATGAAATGATTTCGAGCTGTTTCAGCACACATAAGAAACTGAAAGCTTTTATTTTCTACATGTGAATTTTGTCAGTGTTTTGTAGCATACCGGGTCACAGATATCCAAAGGCTTAAACAGATGTTTCAGTCATTGGTCATGAAGTGTACCTGACATGCTTTGGCTGTGATGTCTGAGGGTGTATCTGGAGAAAATGCTGGTCGGAGTGCTGCACCAACCTGCGAACAACAACATCAACTGGACTGATATATATATATATATACAGAATACGTTACTCACTAGTAGCTTACACAACATCACATTACATGCCAAAGCCACGAGATAAAAGCTTTTGAATTATTCTGAAATAGCTATAAAATGTAAAAATATCGGTGCTGAATGTATAATAGCATCACTACTGTATAATGTTTGGCAAACTGGAGGAAAACACTGATTTTGAATCGTTAATGAATCGTTTTTTTAAATGTGGTCGATTTTTTCTTTCCTATTTGCACAAGCATTGAATATGCAAGAGAGATCAAAAACATGAATCTTATTGCTAACTACTACTCTTCTCCACTTTTTCTTTGCTTTATTAACATGCTGGATGCAGATTTGTCGTCAAATTCTTAAAAATAAAAAGCTTAATACACAGGTCTGTGGATCTTCATTTTTGTGTTAATTCACCATTGTGCTTATGTTTACAGATCCTTTTTTTGGAAATATCTATTGATACCCAGCCCTATGAGGAACACATGATCCATGTGTAAAAGAGACTAACATTGGCCTGGTACTGCTCCAGTATGACGTGACCGGGGAACTCGGGTTCAGGTACAGCTGCAAACTTCTTGATGATGTCCTCCAGAGCCTGCAGACCGGCCATGCGCAGCTGGTTGCTGTGGTCCGTCGCAGCCATGAAGGCCATGCGAATCAGATCGCACATGTGAAGCACCAGAAAATCACCTGAAGACCAACATGAGCATTTAATAAAGGCTTTTGTCCTGGCAGGTTAGCTTCAGGTTCATTTAGATTTGGGTTAGAACACTGAAGGGGTCATTTTCTCAAACGCTTGGCATTAATGTCCACTTCCACCTGTCTTAACCAGATAAAACAGATTCACAGCGTATTTCAGCATACTGTAACCAGTCAATGTGGATGAACACCAAAGATGCATTTATTGCGTTCATGGTGGACCACAGGAATTTAAATTGAACAGATCTAAATATAAGATTAGACTAAAGACATATAAGTCCTAAGCCAGAGTTTATATGATTATCACGACTAAAGCAGAGGATACAGTGTGATTTTACAGCTGTGGTGGTGAATATGGATCTGTAACACAAGCACACTGTCATGCTAATTTTATGGCAATCAAAGCTAGTCTGAATAGAAGTTTGATTGCAAACAGGAAGCAGCAGTAAGTCCAGGATCTTTACCTGCAGGGTTTTTGGTCTTAGCAGCGCGGGCAGCTGCCAGGTCGAAGTGGGCTTTGTCTGCATTTTCACACAGATGAATGATGCGACACAAACAGTCGGCAGCAAACACACGCGTGACCCAGCGAGGGGCTACGGACGGTTTGGACTTGTCGTCCTGACCCAGTGATGTGAACATGATGTCATCGTCCATCTCGTCCTTCTTCTCCGAGTCTTCGTCCTCTTCCTTTCGTCTGCCGTCAGACGCGACAGTCCCACCGACCTCTGCGGCACAGAAACATCTTTAGAACGCGTCAAACTCGTACACTAAATTTGCAGTATGATCGTAAGCGTTTAGTCTGATTCTCAAGCAAGCGTATAGGATTGGCTCAACTGCAATGCAGCCGGACAGTGGCTTCGTCCTCTGTATAAAATCTCTCAGTTACAGATAATTAGACCGTCACCTCCTCGCACAACCTGGCGCGACCTGTAGCCGCCAGCACATCTTTGCAGAGTTTCAGCCAGTGAGGAAGCTTCTCCACAGCCAGAGGAAGCATGTGACCCAGCGTGTCGTGAATGTCTGAGCACAATTTCCTGTCGATCTCGCGGTCCAGCATTCCAAAGAGGCGCTTCTAAGCCGGTCTCAGTGATGTTTAGATCTGAAGAAAACACAAAGCCAGTGAGGAAGGCTGCAGTGCCGATATTCTGATATCCTATCTAGATGTGGTTCAGGATTTCACACGACTTGGTTCCTGCTGAAGCGTCACATGTGAGGAACATTAGCAGTAGAGAAGCACAGAAACATGGTACGTACTAATGGTTATGTTGTCTTTGCTGTCACCAGCTCTCCTGGCCAGACTCATGGCATATTCACACACCTCGGCAGCCTCTCGCTGAGCTAACTGCCTGAGACATGCCACAGCGGCTCGCCGTAACAGCAGGTGAGAGCTGCACAGGTGCACCTGCGCAAACAAACGCTTACCGGTGAGGAGAAGCATTTCGATTGACACATTTCTGGATAACCTGAGAATCACAGTTTTTTGTTTCAAATAGAGATGAATGAATGAATGATTCAATGACTCACTAATATATATTTTTCTTTTACTTTAAAACGTCGATTGCAGATTAATTTAGTCATTATTAATCTCTTATTGAATGTGTACACTATAAAAATGTATTTTAGTCAGAGGTTTAATAGACAGTTAGACATTCATAATTTCTCATTAGGAGGCCATGAGGAGATTTAACGATGATGTCGTACACAGAGGCTGGGCACCAGGCTGGACAGGTTGACGTGGCGTGGGGCGAACATATGCAGCTGCTGCAGACAGGAGATGGCCGCCGCTTGAACCAGTGAATCAGAGTGGTCCTGCATGATGGCACAGCCCACCAGACACGAGGAACGGATGGTAGAGATGCTGCCACTGTTACCTGAAGAGAACAAACCTGACTGAGTACAACTGATAACAAACCTCTAGACATTCAACGGGCACAATGGCGGTTACCCTGCAGTTCCGGGCCGACGGTGGTGATGAGCGCCCCGAGACAGCGACCCAAACACTGATGCACCTCTGTGTGCGAGGGCGGCACGGTCAGCAGTAGAGTCAGCACCAGAGACAGGGTGGGCTCCACATAACCCCGATACATGGGCCCGCTGGAGTCCACGATTAGAGCCAGAGAGTGCAGGGCCCACGTCTGAAAGAAAAAAAGACATCAGACATAAAGACGCGGGTCAACTGAAGCAGCCTCACATTCATCCTCGCAGCTCTCACCTGGACCTCGTGACACGTGGCGTCTTGAGCCAGAGCCAGCAGGATGCTCACGCTGGTCTTCAGGTGCTGGCCTGAGCCGATGCCACCGACGTACCGGTGCAGACAGCCTAAAGCCAAAGAGTGACCTGTCCTGGACACCACGTCACGTGCTGACTTCAGCCTGTGTAAAACATCTCTACAGTTACAGGTGACAATGGCTTTACTGTTCAGGATAAGAATTCTTATTTATTAAAAATAATCACAGGAAACAATTTGCTTCCAGATTTTAAATGAGTTAAAAAAATTACAGTTTAATGACCTACAGTACAGTAATGCAGATAAACCACAAACACCAGTATTTTGTACAGTACATAATATTTTACGAGTCCTCATAAACCTCATAAATGGAAAAACTGAGTTTGCTAATTGTCATAAAAAAATGTAATTAAATGTAAAGGCTAATAATGTAAATAAATGATCGCAATTACAAATTCAAGGGAAATAACCGACAATTATGATTTTTGTCATAATCGCGCAGCCCTAGTTCAATCTTTTTTTGATCACTGTTAAAACCCATCAGGCTGCCATTATTCCCCATCCTGACATTTCATAAGAATTCTATACATGTTATAATTGTGAAAATGTACTTTGCTTGCATTACCCAATCATGATAATCTTACAGAATAAGTAAACGATTCATTAAACTCATGTCAGTAAACTAAATGGGTGTCAGGGGAAAACAGAAGACCTCTATTGTTTGGAGTCTTTACTCCAGTGGATAGTGGTTAGAGAGTTGGACTTGCAACTGGTTGATGGTTGCCGGTTCGATTCCCAGTTCCAGCAAGGAACAACTGAGGTGCCCTTGAGCAAGACACTTAATCGCTCCCAGTGTGCCACTGGTCACTTGTAAGTCGCTTTAGATAAAAGTGTCTGCTAACTATATGTAAATGAATAAATGTAAATGTACTTGTCGAAGCTGTGCTGTGCCATCCTGGCGATGAAAGAGGCTTCCCCTACGACTTGTGCCATCCTTCCCAGAGCTTCCCCAGCAGCGCAGCGCAGGATCGGGTTGGGATTGTCCAGTGCGCCCATCACGAGCGCCAGAGCAGATTTGCGCACCTCCTCAGGTCCGAGACTGCTCTTGTTTTCAGCCAGACCCTGGACAAACACGCATTCATCATTAAGCAGAAATCCAAAATACAGGAAAATACAATGAGACGTGTGCAGTGCAGGTATTTACGAGACCTTGAGGGCGCTCAGCACTGCGGTGAATATGTTTAGCTGGACAGCCTGTTGACGGACTCCTTTAGCTTGTTTAATACATTCAGCAAAGTGATCCAGCATTTGCAGCCTGAAACACACAACCAGGATTAAATAACCCATAACACCAGGGTGATGGTTAATGATGTGACCTAAACCGTTCTGTACATTTTCACGTATCACGCACCACCGCTTCCGACTCCAATCGGCACGGGTCACGACGCAACAAGCGACTAACAGCTCTTATGAGGTGCTAAGAATCTCTTGAGTTTAAAGTTTAAATAAGTTAATAAATAACAAAAACACAGCCAATCAGAACGCTTCATTGGACACAGTTAGGAAATGAACTGAAATTAACATAAACGCTTGCTGCACCATTATCTGTAACAGAACTACACTAAAGCACAGCTAACTCAACAACCAACAACCCCATCAAACTGGAAAATATAAAGCAGACATTGTTCATAAAGAATAGTTAAATGAAGATTTCATGGTATTTCAGGGTTTTCACGCTCACTGACCTGTGTTTGAACGAGACATGTGGAAAGACCACCCCAAAAAGAGCGACGGATGCATCGATGACAGACACGCCCAGAGGCAGCGGTCCAGGGACGGCCTCACCTACTGGAACCCGCAGGTAAATGGAGGATGGGTCGTGTTCCAGAGCTCCACTACCAGACGCGCTGTTGGGCTGCAGCTGAAACAAATTCAATAATAACTCTTATTCCCATTTTAACAATAATATCATTTTTAGGAATCCACAGAATTTCAGCTCAAAATACACCACAGATCATTTATTATATCATGATGTAAATGTCAATTCTTCAGATCTCCAGAAGAGAGAGAGAGAGAGAGAGAGAGATGACTAGAGATACTATCACTCCATGACAAGCAGGATGTTTACTCTTTGTTTACTTCCGGGAGTTCTGTTGGAATTTTCGGACCAATCGAAAAGCAGTTTGGGAATTACGTTCAAGACACATCTGACCAACGAGTGATGTGGATGTTGCCACATGACTGCATTTTGATTCGTTTGATCTGGTACGGATCAGAGGAGTCAGTGTGGACCAAATGAACCGAACTACAGATGTAAAGACACCCTCTAACTCTGCAGATCTTATACATGCACACAACAGTTACATAACACACTAAAGAAAGAGGAAAAGTGGTTGCCTTGTCGTTGGTGTGAGCATTCTGAAAGAGTATGTAGAGACTTGGCCGGGCCAAATGTTGGATTTCTTTAAGGGATCATAAAGTTAGACAACAAACAACAAATTCCTAGGGGGAAGTCAACACCAGAACCCCTTTTGGCTCCAGAAAGTCTGGGTTAAGTGATGACCTGCCGGTTGTTACTTAACTCAGGAGGACAGTTATGGTATCTCTCTGGCCTTCCCCAGAGAGGGTAACCCCCCAGCTCAACTCCCTGAGGGTCTCCAGGCCCCCTGGAGATTTGCAGAGAGGACTAGAGAAGTACATTCCAAACACCTCAAAGAGACTCTCTAGAATGAGCAAGAATAAACTGTCCATTTTGTGTATATATATATATATATATATCTATGTGTGTATTCCTCCATAATCACTTGATACCCTGCCATAGTTAGTGCATGTATTTCATTACTGTTGAAGTTTGACTGTTATTTCATGGCAGATGAATGAATAACTATTGTTCTTACTTCACTTCTCTCTCGTGTGTGGTATCAAAATTATCCACAAATTATTTCCTAAATAATGATGCACAGTACATAGTCATGGCGTGCATCATACTCAATTTACAATAAGTTTATGTGTTCGGTGCAAACAGGACACAAACCGTACCTGTGTAAATCATTTGTCACAGAGAAGGACAAAGAAATTTCTCCCGCGCATCAACAGCCCCTCGTCATTGGCCAAAGTGACCTGACAGGGGCGTGACAGCTGTGCCTTTAAGACCACCATGCATTGGACAACTCTTTGCTCAGAAACTTGGAATCTATTCAAAACTTCGTGGGACCTGCCCTTTCTTCAGGACAGCTTTTCCGGCAATCTTACTTCGGCAGACTTCGACACTTCTCGTGAAACTTCGCTCTCCGAACGGACTTCGCGAATCCACCGGGACACTCTCCCTTTCTCTCCAAGCACCAGGATTCAACAAGCAAGCAACTGCCCTTGGCTAACCAAGGTGAACTTTGTAGAGAAAAACCCGGTGGTTGTGTCCTGCTGATTTAATATGCCATTCTTTACTCTTTACTCTAATTTTTCTATGCTTTATCTTGTATGAATGTGAATGTGTATGTGTTTTGTTAGTTAATCAATATCATATTTCAGTAGCTTAGTTAATAAATATTCATTTGTATTCACTCATGATTGTCTCTGCTTAATGCTCATAACACATCCCTTAAACTGTGCGATACTGTTACCGGCTCTGTATGTATTACTGTATTGGGCATGGACCGTTGTTAATCAAGGCCAGAAGAATAACGCATTCATTGCACCAGGTAATGCTACAAAATACAGAGAGTTAATAATCTTTATCTGTAAGTATTTCCATTTGAGCCACAAGTAATTATAACCTGAAACTGAACCGTGTTTTAAATAACACCGTCTTAGTTTCACTATAACTAGTAGAGATGCTGGAGAGTGTTTAAATAACACCATCCCCACAGAATCACTACAAGTACAACTGGTTAAGTTCAGAGAGTATGATTGTGTGAGCCTAGTTTCAGAAAGCATTGTCAATGATTACCTGGTCTTCAATGGACTTGTGATCTGTTTCCTGTAGCCAGGAGCCCATCAGCACGCTGTCGTCATAGTGACAGAGCGAGCGCAGTAGAGATGTGGTGGTGTTGGCCGAGTTGTCTGTCAGCGTGAACTCTGCCACCAACTCCCTCAGCAGAGCGTTAAAACTGCCTGTCAATCATTACAACACATTATGATTAGCTATAGTTTAATAACTCTGGCAGTACTGTATGTGTGTGTGTAAGCTGAGGGTCTGACCTTCATATGTCTTGGGTGGCAGTAGAGCCAGTATGTCATAAAGTCGCAGTCGGACCATAGCAGCACTAGCCTTCAGATGAGCACCTTGAACCTTTATCACTGCAGGAATACTAACAAACACCAACACTTAAACAATCTGACAATGACACTGTAATCACACTGAACACAGACATATGGAGCAATGCTTTCAGTAAAGTCAACCAGCAACATGTGCGTCAGACTGAAGGTGAGAGTCACCAGACCAACCAAGAAGGAGGTACGTGTGTGGCCAGAGGGGGCCCAGTCTGCCCTTAAAGACTGGTAACAGACTAGCTTAGGGTTATGTAGTTGACTAATTTTTAATTTGCCTTTCTCTTCTCTCAACTGCCTTTGTTTTCTCTGTAAAGCTGCATTGGAACAATACAACCTTATACAAATAAACCTGAACTGAATCTTCAGAGAAGCAGCAACAACCACACAGACAAAGAGAAATATTCTGAGGCTGTGACTGCTTACATCTTATAGTGCACAGATGATGTCACCGCAGAAAAAACCATCACTAGTCAGGCAAACCAGAAACCGTGGTTGACAGGAGAAGTGTTCAAGCTTCTGAGGGCACAGGATGCAGCTTTCAGAGCCGCTGACACTGCAGGCCTAGCAACAGCAGTATAAAATATCTGGACATTTCATCAGCAGAGTCCAAACGGACTATAAATCTAAACAGACTATAAACCCTCACCACGGACCTGTGACAGTGACACATCTCTGCTTAACAGCCTCAATGAATTCTGTGGCCGATTTGAGACCTATAACAACACACAGGCACAGAATATCCCACCTTTCCCACATGAGCGGGCTGTGTGTCACGCACCAGACCCTTATGAGGAGCAACCCAGACAAGGCAGCAGGTACAGACAACATACCTGGTCTTGCTCTTAAGAATTGTGCCGAAGAACTCAAGAATGTACTAACTGACATCTTTAACATCTTGCTGAGTCAGGCAGTCGTCCCTAAGTGCTTCAAGGCCACCACAATAATCCCAGTTATTGTGCAGCACATAAAATCCATTCTTTCTCCCTCCCACGACACATTCCAGTTTGCATACAGAACCAACAGGTTCGCGGAGGACGCCCTGACACACCTGGACACCAAAGATTTATGCGTGCGTATGCTGTTCCTGGACTTTAGCTCAGCCTTTAACACAATCATCCCCCAGCAGCTAATAAACAATCTGAGACACCTTAGACAAAAAAGCTTCTAAAACCGTCACACCAAAAGCAGGGTCAGCACAAAGCACTCTTCACCCTGTTGACCCATGATTGTGTACCCAGTTACAATACCAACCACATCGCCAAGTTTACAGGCGACACAACTGTAGTGTGTCTCGTCACCAACAACAATAGAAGCCAACTACAGGAGGCTAGGTGAGCCAACTGGTCCAGTGGTGTAACGACAACAATCTCTTCCTCAAGCGTGGGAAGACCAAAGAAATGGTCATTGACTTCAGAAGAGGACCTCCACTGCAGTCCCCACTAACCATCAAGCGGGCCGCTTGAGTCATGAGGGGTGAACAGCACCAAGTTCCCAGGGGTTGGACATCTCTGAGCACTCCCTTGTGGATATCTTCCACACCCGCCTCACTAGCAGAGCCATTAGCATCGCAGCAGATGGTTCACACCCGTCAAACCTCCACTTCAGCCTATTGCCTTCAGAGAGGAGATACCGGAGCCTCCGGGCTCATTCCACAAGGCTTTCTAACAACTTCATCCACCAGGTTGTCAGGATGCTAAACTCGTGCTGCACATCATCTCCCTCCTCCCTTACCTACTTCTGACCTCTAAAAACTACAGTTCACCCCACACTTCTTTCATGGCAGAGAACTCACATGGACCTGTCTACAAACACCAATACAAACATTACATGTGTGGACCATTCAAATCTGTCACTGTTTGCACTACTGTCATACTGCTGCTATTCTGTATTGTATCTTACAAAAGGACTCCATACCCAGAATTATTCAACGTTGCATTCATTTGATGTATATTTGCACTCTTGGGAGTATAGTGTATATAAACAGACTTCACTGTTTACATCTATTTAGAGGATAATGAACGTTCACAATTATCCACAAGTATTTTGTATAGGATGTATTTATCCCCTTAGATGTATATTTGCATATTTAACGTAATTCACTGTTTTACATTTACTCGTGTATATTCATTCAGATGTTAAAAGGATATTTTCCATCGCTTATTTATATCTATTTATTACAAGTTCAAGTTGAAGTTTATTTGTATAGCGCTTTAACAATGATGCACTGTTTCAAAGCAGCTTTACAGCAGAATAAACACAATGACAAGCAGAATTACAAGTACACTGCTGTTACCTTTACACAAAATCTGCACTATATTGCACTGACTGCCTTGACTAGAAACACTGGATAAGAGAGAAGAGAAACGCTTATTTCGATTCCTCTGTATGTATGCACATATGGAGGCATTGTCAAATAAAGAAACTTGAACCTTAAATATGTGCAGAGACAGTTATCAGGTTAAAGCAACAAGAAATGGCATAAAATCAAGGTCTCTGATCTTTGAGTTCAGTCCCAACAAAAGGCTCGAGTAACACAGAGAACCGTTCCCTTGGCATTCATATCGAAAGATGAATGTGGATTTTGGTCTAATGTAATTGTAACAGGGTCTAACGCCACCCTTCGCTTTAACATAAATCGGTTGAATATCAGCTTACACTCACTGGGACATCATGGTCATGGCGCATTCAATAGCGCCATCAGCCTCGCGGATCACATCCTCCTCGCCAACAGCTCTGGACAATGAGCCACAGCCAGCGCATAGCTGTAAAGAACAACAAACACAGCATTCAGAAAGAGCTCTGAAGTAAAAGAATCTACAGAGATTCACTAAAGGCGCTTTTACGCATTGACAGAGCTACCGCACGTCCCTCCAGCATCACCTGCCAGCTGAAGGAGTCGCCTCGCGCTTTCTCGGCCTCCAGCTCCTTCTGAGAGCGAGGAAACACGTTACGCCACAGCAGCAACATCTTGGGCAGGTGGTAGCGCACCAGAGAGGCTCCTGTGGTGACGTCGTTTACATGATAAATGCTTTACAGTGCTCAAGAATTAAATATGTTCAACGAGACCACTCGCTTCAAACGCATCTGTGTCTTGCTTCAGGCAATGGCGAATAACTGTTTATGTCACACCGCTGACCAAACTTTTAGTCAGGCAGGATAAGCATAGACAAATCTAGTTTGAACAGGTTAAAGATCTCATCCGGAGGGAGTGGAACATGTCACAGAAAAGCGTGCAGTACACCTCCAGCTACATTTACACATAAAAAGCAAAAGGCTCAAATTTTACGGCATGCATTTTTTCATTCTCATTCCAAGAAATAAAAAAGTGTTGTTTTCGCCGGACATTCAGGCAGAATGGATTCTTTGCTGGACTCACCTAATGTCATGAGAGCACCTAAGAGCAGCCAGCCCGCTTGAGTCCTCTGAAGAGACAGACGACTGTTCTGAGCGGCAGAACGCAGGAGATCTTCAGCTATACTCACCACCATCTGAAAACAAGCCATTCATCATGCTTCAATTGCTACAGGTCATTTTAAAGACATTATTTAATGTGATGCCGTATTTTAACTGAAAATGATCGACAGCGCCCCTCCCTTTAAAATAGCCAGCAGTGTTTCTTTCATGATGCAGCACTTTGGAAAGAAATAGTCTTATAGGTTTAAGATTGAGATTTGTTTGTATGCATCACCATCTCTACAGGACAACACAAAGATAACAGTGAATTATGTTGGTGTCGAACCAGAAGCGTCTAACAATACATCAATCAGTGTAGACTTTAAATGGGTCAGACGTATAAAAAGCTCTTTTGTCTGTGTCTCATTTCGAAGGAATGCACCTTCTTATACAGGAATGTAGAGGATGAGATCATTTACAGGTTATTATCCATGGAAAACAATGGTTATTTTGTGGTAACTATAGTAACGACTAACCACGGTTAATTTTCATGAGGGTATAATAATATATTACTGTGTATAACACATAAAATAAGATTATATTTAGAAGAATGTAGTTATATAATTATGGTCTCATCACCCTACAATTCACCTTAAATCTCCTCAGAGAAAAACTGATCAACTTTACCTCCTCAGGTATAAAAATGGCTAAAATATCCTTCTCATTTGTCTCAAAAAGAGATGTACACTGCAGCTCCTTAAATATTGCACAAATTAAAATAACATGTAAACAGATTTTCTTTCATTCTTGACTGGAAAAGCACATGGTGTTCCCTACAAAGTAAAAATATCACATCTTCCATTTTGCCTTACTGGTCGTGATATATAAACATGAATAGAGAGAAATGAAACTTGCAAAAACAATCTTAAAGCTCTTTAAATTTCTGCAAATGACATCATTTCTCAATGTACATTATGTTATGTTTTTTATTTATTTTCTTTTATGCATATATGTTTATTTTATGATTATGGTGCTGTTTATTCTTCTTTTTTGTATTAATCTTTAATAAGAGAAGATTGTTCCATCATTTTGTTAACCCATCTCATGTGTAATTCTTCACAACACCGGCTCTGTCTGTTTATTAGGCGGTATACAAAAACTTAAAATCGGGCTTTTTTAAGTTATTAGAGGTGCAGAACACCACATGGCAACTTTTCCACATTGCACCAATCGTAATCATTACAAATACTAAAGATTAGGTGCCTAACACGGTCTACGCTTGTTAAATCGAATGGTTTGTTCTCCCCCACGACATAAACGGATATGACGTTTTAGTGGCCGTTCCCAGTAATGCAGAAGAAGTCTATAACGACGTGATTCTTCCCGTTTACTTTTTCACTTGTATGTCCTACAGAGGACGTCTCGTTTAATTCTGGGTTGAGGACTCTCAGTATACCGTACCCTTCACAGGATGCTACCTCCGAGAGAAATGCGACACAGCTTGTGCCCTTCGAAATGCGACACAGCTTGTGTTTCTGGACCAGACCATAATTGGTACCACCTGTTTATTAATCAGTGAAACATTTCCTCAGCAGGACTATCTCTTACACTGAAAGAAGAAAAAAGACCGACCTTGCCCTTGGAGTGCGGGATGCCCAGCGGACACTGATACACTCCACCCAGCAGAGCAGCCATGGCAAAGCTGTAGCCGCTGACGGCCTCCGGTGAGTTCTTGAGGTTATTGATGCATTCAGCGCAGCGCTCCAGCAGAGGCGTCAGCTGGTGCGGCAAAGCCACGGCGACACACCGCAGACACCATGCGGCAGCCAGACGGGCCGCCATGCTCGGATGCAACAACACTGATGTGACGGTTTCCAAAAAACCTGCAACAAAATTGCACATTTTTTCGATGTGAATACACATGCGTGAGTGAATTATGAGACCTCAAATATGGTGAAATGTTGTTTCGCATGTTATGTGTAGACAATACTAGATATCTATTGTGAGCTGCAACGCACTGTTATGATTGGCCATGCGAGGCTATGTGTGTTACAACCAGGGCCTGAAATTCACTTTTTTTGACCAGCAGCCACTGTGGATTTAAAATTCCACCTGCCACAATGACTTTTTATCTGCCAGTTGTTGTTTTTTTGCCTCATAAAGGTGAAAAACAGGAATTGCACAAACATTGTTCTTTAACATGTAAGAATACACATTTAAGTGCTGTCAAGTTATTAACTAAATCAATATAAGTAATAATAATAATCAGATGGCCTCTTTACCCCAGTAATGTTCCGCCACATTTTTAACTGAAATAAAACGAAATTGTGGACTTCGTTGTTGAAAAAAATCACTCAATTCTCATTGGCTACCGCCAAATGTGAAATTCACCCGCATTTGGCGTGGTCAGGTGTTCATTTCAGGCCCTGGTTACAACTATGCAACTGGATGCTAGATTATCAGATCAGACAGCGCTTTTACAGTTCCCTTAAAGGATTAGAAATTACCCCATGATTTATTTCTACCCTTAAGCCATCCAAGATACCTTTGTCCATCATCTTTTTAGACAAAGAGTTAAATTTGAAAATGTCCTTCCAAGTTTTATAACGTAGTTAACAGAGTAGACGACTTTTCAAGCCCAAAAAGTGCATCCATTCATCCTCCAGGGGTAAATAAAGGCCATCTGAGGGTAATCGATGCAATATCTATAGTTAAAACTTTACAAACGAAACCACTAGCTTTCAGTAACGCCGACACACATGAGACGTAGTGGTGTAGTGATGAACGCCAAAACACAGAGAGCAAAAGAGAATGCCAGTCCCACAGAATCCCACGATCTGAAACAGGGATTTAAAAGAAATCTTTTAGTTTGTGTAATTCCTGACTGGCGCTTTGTATTGCTCTCTGTGCACTGTATACACCCACTACCTCTCGCGACACTACATCCTACATGGCATGCTGGAAACACACTCTCCGTGATTGCACGTCAGCAGCTACTGGAAGAAAGTTCTTTTGTTTGTAAAGTTTTCAATTATTACTGATTACTTCTGCAAAGGATGGATGCACTTTTTGGGCTTGAAAGTCACAAGTCTTGTTTACTACCGCTATAAAGCTTGGCAGATCCAGGACATTTTTATATAACTCTGACTGTGTTTATCTGAAAGATGATGGACATATATATCTCAGATGGCTTGAGTAAATCATGGGGGAATTTTCATTTTTCGTTTACTATCCCATTAAGGAGCAACTTCAGTAGCTGAAGACATAAATATATTAAAATAAATAATAAATGAAAACATTAACATTCCCTGTGGTGAACCACTAGGCAGTTGTAGTCTACTGGTTAGAGAGTTGGACTAGACACCAGATGGTTGCTGGTTTGATTCCCAGTACCATCAGGAAACAACAGAGGTGCCCCTGAGCAAGACACCTCACCCCTAATCACTCCCAGTGTGCCACTGGTCACTTGTTAGTCACTTTTAAGCGTCTGATAAATGAATAAATTACTTCACTCTGTATGTGCTGCCCCTAAGAGCTATAACTAAAAGACATGGAGTTACGCTGATGAAACTAAACTCCTTATTTCTACAAAAACACAGCAGCTCACTAGAATGTTGAAAGGCATATAGTCGATATAAAAAACTGGATGACTAGCAACTTTTTATTGTTGATTTCAGACAAAACAGAAGTGTTACTTACTGGGCCAAAATCACCCTAGAATACTTGAAACAGTTGAATGAATTATTCTTGTATTAGTGAGCTTTGTGTTATAACAACACGCTTCTGCCGTGACTTATTCACAACAATTTACAAAGCACAGCCTCTTGTACATTATATTTTCCTAACCTTTTGAAAAATTGCAATAATACCATGTATTGTGTCCTCTGTAACAAATAATGTTATAAAATAAGTTGTGTGTGTTTTTGTGACTGTATATTTGGGTTGCGCAGTAAACCAGTATTTAAAATGTACCGGTACATTTAAAATTTCAATAGGTACAATAGCAGAATTTAGCAAATTTTGGTACTTGACATGCTGCAGTTCCAAAGTATTATTTGAAATGCAAAACCCGGCAGCAATAGACCACACGGCCAAAACGAATAAACAAAGGCAGTAAAACGAAGTGAAATATGGCTTTACTGCTTATAAACGTGATGAAAAAGGTGAATGAACAGACCTGAGAGCACCAGTTTGTAAACGCTTTTACAAGTCATGTATTATGACAGAAGGCAAATCTGCATCTCTCTTGCTTACTTATCCAAACTTGATCAGAGCTACAGGTGAGTACATCATCCATCCTATTTCATTTATTCATTATAATTATTAACAATTCAAAAGTGGTTAATAGGCTTAATTCTAGCTAGCAGTTTAACCAGGGCACTGGTCATCATCATCCAGGCACAGTTCCCAGAGCAGACAGTGAAAATGAACCCAGACATGTCCAGTAACAGTGGTTTTATTCAACATAATGGAAAATTGGCAGAAAGAAATGTTGTTGTGCGTGAGCTCCGTGAAGACACCTGCGGTATTATTGTTATGCATGTTAACATGCACAGTTTAATGCAGGCTGCTTAATACAATTTTCATTTAAATTATTCTTTTTGTATTGGACACCAATGGTACCGATTTAGTACCAATAATAGCAGTATTCGATTCTTGTACCGTACCGAAGCCAAAAGTCCCTGCTGTATATATTACTGTATATGTGTGTATGCGTGAGTGTCTACACTTTTTCTTTCTTTTATACACTTACTGTTTCGCCTGTTTTGAACAGTATGTTTTCTCTACAGCTGCTTTGAAACAATGCAAATTCTAAAAAGTGGAAATGTAAGCGCAGAAATAAGGCTAAGTTGAGTTGTGAACGTTACATTCATGAACAGCATACCGACAGATGGTTCCTGGATAAGGGGAGAGGCTGTAGCGCTCAGACTCTGCACCAGACTGCCCAGCTCCTTAAGAGCGCACACCATCACATGCTGACTCGCTGACACATCTGCAGCTCCAGCCCGGTTCTCGCTGCTGGTGTCGTTCACTACGGCTTCTGGGAGGGAAACGATACAATGCCATACGACTCAGGGGTCAATACAATACATCAAGTTCCGTCTGGGAATAATAAATGAAATCTTTTTGCTGGTTAGTTTAATTGTCATCTTACCCACGGCTCTCATCTGTTTGCTGATAGCCAGGCAGATTTCCTTTGCGGCAGCGATTTGAGCCTTCTCACCCAGCAGACCACCCAGAGTCGCTCGCAAGGCGAAGGAGACGCAGCGGCGCGAATACACGGCCTCCACGTGAGTCTGTGTGGCCCGCGGGTGAGAAACCAGCTCCAGTAAATGAGACAGAAACACAGCGAAGTTACGCTCCAACCACTGACCTCCCAGAGTGGTGACAAACACAACGTAAGCCTGTAGTAACACATACAAACCATCAAGTAAACATATTTGGCATGGACGCGTTCAAGTTGTTTCTGTGCGTTTTCTGTGCGTTACCTGTGTGTGACACCGGACGCCAAGCACCTCTCCGACTGACGGATTTCCTTTAGCATCTCTCCTCCGCTCTTCAGGAAGCCAGAACCTCCACGGAGGAAGCCTGTGGCCATCAGTTCCAGAACCTCCTCCAGAGTCGCTCGCTTCACGTTCTGACGCATTACTAACATGCAATAGAGAGACTGTCATCACCACATGAAAATAACAGCTCTTTCCTTTAGCTCAGTGATTAACGCCAAGGTCCTGGGCTCAATCACAAGGATTCCACATACGAAAAGTCGCTTTGGGTAAAAGTGTCTCTGAACACACTAGAATACCAGCATATATGATCTTTTACTGGATGTAGTATTCAGCCACACGCATCCAAACAGTTTTATTCTCTCAAGTTTAATTCTCTTAAAACATCTTAACATTTGGTAGTCTAATCAAACAATGAGTTTAAATAAAGATGAGAAATGTAGAGAAACACTGGTAACGCTTATGATAAGGGTCTATTTGCAGCATTATAAAAAATGCATGAGCTAACAAGAACTAACAATGATCAATATAGTTTTTTAGATTCATGAATCATTGTTCATTTTGCTTGATGTCAATGCAGTTGTTCATATTAGTCCATTAACTAATTAGACTGCGCTCTGACTGCATTCTAATGTACGTTTGTCCCAAACAACAGCCTAAAATCACAAGCTCATCCGGGTACTGCCAGAAAAATCAATTACTTACGAATAAATGGCTAATTAATAACATACATGAGATTATATTACAAATGATTAAACCAAACTGCATGTTCACTTGAATGTCGTGTCTGAAATGTTTTTTCCTCGTCATAGGTGAGCTAATAGAACATTTTAAATCAATATATCATGTCTAATAATTTAGTGTAAAACCATGATAATCAGGGCTTGACATTAACACCTACCAACCCGCCAAATGCCGGCAGATTTCAGCTCTGGCAGGTGACACTCCCACTAGCCATTTTGGTGAGTTGAATGTATTTTTTGTAATTGTAGTTTATTAAAAGTCATGTGAAACTACAACTCCCATGAGCACTCCTTTCACCCAGTGCTTGCTGGCCATTCACAGAGAATGTGGTTTTCCAGCTTTTATCGTTTTGTATGTAAACACACTGCAGACGTGTTTGACGTATAGCGCCGCGTCTGTAATAAGCGATGGCTGCCTGCCGGATTCACAATCCATACGAGGCTGCGCCTGACTGTATTTCAAGAATATCAATGACAAGTTGGCATCACGTTATTAAGTAGATTCACAAGCAAACCTCTTCAACCTCCCACATGACAATATTTACATATAACATGAAGTGTTCAGGTCATTTCTACTGTTTCTCTGAAGGTTATGATGAAAAGAAATGAGTCAGTGCAGAAGAGATGATTGACAGCATGATGAGATCGCTTATAATTTTAGGTCATCATAAATCACATGTTACTTTAATGGTGTCAATTCATTTGCATTCTGGACAGAAACGATACACTGTCTCTCAATTCAAGTAATTAAGTAACTTTAGCATGCCAGAGTCAACTTTAAAAACCACTGGTGAGCAAAAAGGTTAATGTCAAGCCCTGATGATAATGTACAGTCAGCCGGTTGTTATTGCAAAATAAACCCATAGAAGAGTCCTCCACGTCATCATTCTGTGTGCAAGTGCTAAACGCCTGAGTGACCTGTGGCTTGTTTGGGCATCAGCGCTGTGGCCATGACGGTTCCCAGCAGCGTGGAGACAGCGACACGCACGTCATATGTAGAGCCTTCGAGAGCTTTGAAACACAGCGTGGCCATGTTCTCCAGCTCAGTGGTCCAGATGAACACGGCCTCATTTTGCAGCTCTAACAAACACTGTCAAACACAAAACCAGCATCACATGATCGATTATATTCAGCTGTAATAAACACGGCTTCACTAGAGTTGTGTCTCAAATGACATGCATTTTAGTAAGAGTAGTATCGTCCCATATGGAACACGTTTTACTAGCCAGAAGTGTAAGACACATCAATTAAAATCAACTTTGGTGTAATTGTTATTTGTTTGTCCAGCATGACCTCGGTCACCGTCATCGTCTGGTGCAGCGCCAGAAAGCCCCGCCCCTCTGCCGCTACGTAAGCAAAACTGTGTCCGTGTTAGGGTTAATCCAGGTATTTAAAGGGCTCATATTATGTGTTTTCACTTTTATAACTTTAGTTTATAAAAGTTGATAAAGATTCAGTCTGTAACAATCACAGACATGGCCTTTCAGAACGCTATCATCCGCTGTGTATTAGAGAACACAATGCTTCCTGGGAATATCACGCACGGTGCTCGCGGTGGATGCCGTGTACCTTAGGAACAGACGACCCTTATTACACAGTAATCCCTGTAGATGACCTCGACTTTACCAGTAAATTCACTAATTCTCTCTTCACACAGAGCATCATATCAGTAATTTACTAGTATTGTTCAAACTTCTTTTACTGGTAAATTGCCAGTACTGATTTACCAGAAGGGTCCTGTTCACACATGATCTGTTACTGGCAATTTACCAGTAAAGACTATGTGAGAAGAGAAAACTGTTGAAATGTTTACTTGCTGACAGCACAAACATGATATGAAAATATATCTGAAACTGTTAAGTGTGGCAGCTCGATCAGCAACACATGCTCATAGATCGAACAGAGAAATCACAATAGACTGGGCCAGCTTTGGAGGCGTGTTTGACAGAGCTCAGGAGATGCAATCATGAGAAAAAATGAGAATAATCATGTTTTTTAACAATTAAACATGAAAACGTGTTCTGGTACACCTCTAAAACAACATAATATGACCCCTTTCAAGTACTACAAAATGGCATAGAATATTGCATCAGTGTAACAACCTGGGACGCACCTGAAACCTGCCAATATATGCAAGCATCAGCAAAATGAGCATCGTCTTCATACGCACACCATGTGAAAGTCATTGGAATGCATGTGTGACGCATACCTTAGCGACAGCGCAGCGGACAGCCATGGATCTGTCAGTCAGCAGGGACCGAGCGTTCTTGTAAATATCTCTGTGACAGGAGGCGGCCGCCCCACCCAGACCGCTGAGAACCTTCTGTAAACTGAGCAGGATCTCACCTCGACCCTGAGACTGCAGTACACACACACGTTTAATACAGAATTAGATGAAGAACTCAGATTTAGACGACATGTAGCTGATGTACCTCTGCGCTCTTCAGAGCCTTCAGGAGATTATTGATGGTTTCAGGAAAAGAGCTGCCCAACATTCGGCCCATTCTCTCGTAAAATGCCCCGACACAAGCCACCGCAGCGCTGCAACACAACAACAGATCCACCATTTAAACACTTAATATCATCCTGCACTTTTATTACATATATATCTACATAAACTGTAATACACTACAAGGCATGTTGTCTTCATAATTGCTCGATAACATGTCAACCTTGCAACACTTTACAATATGGTTTGTTAACAAGTTAATGCATTAACTAAGGCCCTGTTTACACCTGCTGTTAAGATGCGTTTTGGTCGATCAGATCACAAGCGCCCAACGCTAAATACAGGTGTAACCAGGGTGTAAAACTCTTAAGCTTGTCCACATCCAGAGGTAGTTGAAAACGCATTGGACCGGATTGCTTATGTAGTGTAGACGCTCATGTGATCGAATGCATTGGAACAGACACAAAGACCGTCTACTCTCCAGGTGTTTTAATCAGACCCAATGTCACAGGTGTCATGCGGTCTACATTTACAAACATGTCATGCACCAGATGGAGCGGTGTGATGTAATGATGGACTGTGGAGCAGTGGAAATCACGCTGGAGGTCTGGAGGATGCCAGCAGAACATCACCTGCCTGACTGTTTGCTGGAGGAGGGATAATGGTATGGCTCTGTTTCTCTGGGGTTGGGCTAGGCCTCTTACTTCCAGTGTAATCTTAACTCTTCAGTATACCAAGACACTTTGGACAATGCTGTGCTTTTTTGAGGAACGTTGTGGAAACAGTTTGGAGATGCCCCAGTGCTTTCATAAAGACATGGTTCAATAAGGTGGGTGTAGAAGAACTTGATTGGTCCGCACAGAGCTCTGACCTCAACCCCATCAAACACCTTTGAGATGAACTGGAGTGGAGATTGAGATCCAACATCCGTGCCCGACCTCACAAATGCACTACAGAACGAATGGGCAAAATTTCCCACAAAAAGTGTGGAAGCGGTCACAGCTGCCATGCCCAACTCTATATTAAAGTCTAATGTACTTTATAGCAATATCAATAAAGAGCCTGTTAGTAGAGCTGCACGATTAATCGTTAAAGGATCGAACACTCATACGATCTCATTCATAAATGTCAACGATGTTTCGTTGGTGGTGCCGCTGAAGCAGAGAAAGCAGTAGCCAATAAAACTTGTTTTCCAGTTTACTGCTCTACTTTTTCATTGTTTTTTTTGTCTAAGGGTTATTTCGGAGCAAACACGTGTGTTTACTGTATGTGTCTTTATAAAAACCTATGATAAATAATGCAGTGCATTCTGTGTGAACAGTCCTAATTGAGGTCTTATTATGACCCTGGTTAGAAATATTCACATGATCAGAAGTACTGGATAAAAGTTCACATATAAACACTAATGTGTACGTGATCAAAACAGAGCACATCACATTCTGAACGTTAATTGGCGCTTTAAATAACACATTTATCGATTACATTGTTTCGCCACTAGGTGGAGACAATGAGTCTAAAGATTTATTTTTCATGAATCATTCATTTAATGCTGATTCATCCAGTCATTGATCAAGTGAAATATTTATTATTGAGTAATAAAAAATCATTAAAACGGATTTAGAAATCATTCAAATGAAACATTTTAAATGTACTGCAGCAATTGATATTTAGTCAATTTACTTATAGTTGCTGTTCAGAATCGTTGGAGAATCGTGATCTCTATTTAGCCAGAATCGTGCAGCTCTAGCTGTTAGTGTAATGGATGGCAAACGAGAGTGTGTCAGTAAATATCTGGGACGGCAGTGTGTGTGTGTTCTTACTTCTGGTCGTATAACTCTGTTAGGAAAATGTTAAGAGATTTAGCTAGCAAATATAGACGCGTTTGAAGGGGACATATGACGGTTCTAAAAAGAACATTATTTTGTTTATTTGGTTTAATGCATTTACATTTAGCTGACTCTTTTATTCAAAGCGACTTACAAATATTAGGAGATAATGAAGCGACACATCAAAAGAAGTGCTATCGTAGGTTTACAGTGTTTCACAGTGCTAGAGGAGAGAAGAGGGTTAGTGGGGTTTTTTGTCAGGTGTTCGTGGAAGACGATGTGTGTTTATCTGTTTCTTAAAGGAGGTGAGAGATGTGAGATGGGATTGTGTTACTGAGATTATTCCACAAGCAGAGAACAGAGAAGAAGAAAGAGCGAGAGAGAGATTTAGTGACGTTCATTCACTGAGCGCAGGGTTCTGGACGGGTTGAGCGCAGGGTTCTGGACGGGTTGAGCGCAGGGTTCTGGACGGGTTGAGCGCAGGGTTCTGGATGGGTCGAGCGCAGGGTTCTGGACGGGTTGAGAGCAGGGTTCTGGATGGGTCGAGCGCAGGGTTCTGGATGGGTTGAGCGCAGGGTTCTGGACGGGTTGAGAGCAGGGTTCTGGATGGGTTGAGTGCAGGGTTCTGGACGGGTTGAGCGCAGGGTTCTGGACGGGTTGAGTGCAGGGTTCTGGACGGGTTGAGCGCAGGGTTCTGGACGGGTTGGCGCAGGGTTCTGGATGGGTTGGAGCGCAGGGTTCTGGACGGGTCGGTTCCTGCAGGGTTCTGGCATGGGCTGATAGCGCAGGGTTCTGGACGGGTCGGCGCAGGGTTCTGGACGGGTTGAGCGCAGGGTTCTGGGACGGGAGGTCGAAGCGCAGGGTCCTGGACGGGTTGAGCGCAGGGTTCTGGGACGGGTTGGCGCAGGGTTCTGGATGGGTTGAGCGCAGGGTTCTGGACGGGTCTGGGCAGGTCGGCGCAGGGTTCTGGATGGAGTTGGCGCAGGGTTCTGGATGGAGTCGGCGCAGGGTTCTGCATGGGCTGAGCCGCAGGGTTCTGGGCGAAATTGGCGCAGGGTTCTGGACGGGTTGAGCGCAGGGTTCTGGACGGGTTGAGCGCAGGGTTCTGGAGCGGTCGAGCGCAGGGGTTCTGGACGGGTTGAGAGCAGGGTTCTGGATGGGTCGAGCCAGGGTTCTGGATGGGTTGGCGCAGGGTTCTGGGCGGGTTGAGAGCAGGGTTCTGGATGGGCTGAGTGCAGGGTTCTGGATGGGTTGAATTGGCGCAGGGTTCTGGACAGGCTGAGCGCAGGGTTCTGGATGGGTTGAGCGCAGGGTTCTGGACGAATTGGCGCAGGGTTCTGGATGGGTTGAGCGCAGGGTTCTGGATGGGTCGAGCGCAGGGTTCTGCATGGGTTGAGCGCAGGGTTCTGGACAGGTCGGCGCAGGGTTCTGGGCGGGTTGGAGCGCAGGAGTTCTGGGTTCCGGGTTGAGCGCAGGGTTCTGGGCAGGTTGAGCCGCAGGGTTCTGGATGGGTTGAGCCGCAGGGTTCTGGATGGGTTGAGCGCAGAGGGTTCTGGGCGGGTTGAGAGCAGGGTTCTGGATGGGTTGAGGAGTGCAGGGTTCTGGATGGGTTGGCGCAGGGTTCTGGACGGGTTGAGGCGCAGGGTTCTGGATGGGTTGAGCGCAGGGTTCTGGACGGGCAGGTTGGCGCAGGGTTCTGGATGGGTTGGCTTAGGGTTCTGGATGGGTTGAGCGCAGGGTTCTGGGACGGGTCGAGCGCAGGGTTCTGGATGGGTTGAGCGCAGGGTTCTGGATGGGTCGAGCGCAGGGTTCTGCATGGGTTGAGCGCAGGGTTCTGGACAGGTCGAGCGCAGGGTTCTGGACGGGTTGAGCGCAGGGTTCTGGACGGGTTGAGCGCAGGGTTCTGGACGGGTTGAGCGCAGGGTTCTGGATGGGTTGAAATGTGGGGCGTGTTTGAACGAGGTGTTTTAGGAAGGCGTGGCTAAGCCCTAACGTTTATAAAGAGTATCTCTTTGGATGTAAGACTTTGAGATTTGTAACTCTGCAGATCTTATACATGTGCACAAACAGCTACATAACACACTAAAGAGAAAGAAAAACAAGAAATCGCATCATATGACCTGTTTGAAAGAGAAGAACGATATGCCAGTGTGATTAATACATGTGCTATATAAAGCGGTTCTGCCTGACACTGTTAAGACATAGACACTCACAGTTTGGTGGGTAAATACGCTGGCGTGTCGTCTTTGCTTTTGATGATGTCATTACACTTATCGAGTGTCTGGAAGACGGTGAAGGTGTCTCCAATGCTGTAGAGCACAGCCAGATTCTTGGCCAGCAGTTTTCTAGTGGGCGGTCCTGGTGAACTGCTGATTAAACCTGTCAGCTGCTCCACTAACTTCTTCTGCTTCTCCTTCACGTCGACCTGAACACAATGCACAAAACCATACAATAACATCGTACAGCATCAGGGACACAGACGGGTCCTCCGGTGGAAATACCTCTGTCATTAAGTCCTCTGCAAGTACCTGATAAGACAGCGACAGAGTGTCAAACTGATATAAAACGATTAGTCGTTTATGATAAAAAAACTGCACAATATATCAAAATTAATGAAATATCACAAATGTGCATATCGCAATGGTTTGCAAAAAAAGAGTGATTTTATTTTAATACTGCAAAAAGTAACGTATGGTGAAAGTTTTAGGTGGAAGTGGATAATATAGGATCTGGCACATGGGTGTTAGTTTGGATATGTGTGCGTGTGCCGTGCGAGTGATCTGATGCAAAGCTTTCAGAGCCAGCTGATGCTTTCTTTTCTGTGAAACATGAAACATATGTTGGTTAATATACTTTAATATCATTTAAATGGATTTAAGAAAGATAAATATCACATTATTTAGCATATATATCGCATTTTGCTTCAATATCGTGCAGCTGTAATTCAAAGAAACAGTTTTGTAGTTAAATCTCATATGATGTAATGTAAGTTTGAGCTGTAGCACTAAAGTGGAATGCAGTGGGGAAGTACATCATATATACTATACAGACAGGAAGTGACATTTTATGAATGTTGTAACATTTAAAGAGAAAGGACATGGAAACGGTGGCTGTGCTTCAACTGGACCAAAGTCATGTTATATCACTTTAGTACTGAATAAAAAACATATAGATATAGATATATATATTATCCCAATAAAGTCCTAATAACTGTTTTAAAACAGTGAACACTTTCAAACTAACAGCACAAACATTCAGTAACATCACAGGAGCTGATATATAATCCAGTATTTGATTTGTTTTACCTTATTAGCTGCAATAAGAACTTTATCCAGAAATCTGAGCCACTCGAATATAAAGACGGCTCTCTTCGCTTCAGTGACGTGAGCCAGAGCCTCTTCATTCAGCAGTAAACTGTGTGCCAACTCCATCCTTAAACACACAAACAACACAATCATAACACAATAACATCACCCGTGTCACACAAACACAATAACATCACCCGTGTCACACAAACACAATAATCACCGAATGGTCTCTCAAACACAATAACATCACATGTGTCACACAAACACAATAACATCAAACCCGTGTACACAATAACATCAAAGAATAAATCACCCGTGTCACACAAACACAATAACATGGTCACACAAACACAATAACATCACCTGTTATCACACAAACACAATGGCAAATCTCGCGTCACACAAACGCAATAACATCACCCGTGTCACACAAACGCAATAACATCACCCGTGTCCATAAACGCAATAACATCACCGATGTCACACAACGCGTAATAACATCAACAAACCTTAATAACATTTGGTGTCACACAAACGCAATAACATCACCGTGTCAGCCACAAACTAAATAACATCACCCGTCAATACACAAACGCAATAACATCACCCGTGTCACACAAACGCCAATAAACATCACCCGGTCACACAAAACGCTAATAACTTCATCACCGTGTCTCTCACAAACTAATTCATCACCCGTGTCCACACAAACCAATAGCATCACCCGTGTCACACAAACGAATAACATCACCCGTGTCTCACAAGCCGCAATAACATCACCCGTGGTCACACAAACACAATAACATCACCCGTCACACAATAAAAACAATAATAACACATCACCCGTTGTCTACAAACACAATAACATCACCCGTGTCTCACAAAACAATAACATCACCCGTATCACAATAAACGCAATAACATCACCCGTGTCACACAAACGCAATAACATCACCCGCTCACAAACGCAATAACATCACCCGCAAACACAATACTGATCACCCGTGTCACACAAACACAATAACATCACCCGTGTCACACAAACACAATAACATCACCCGTGTCACACAAACACAATAACATCACCCGTGTCACACAAACACAATAACATCACCCGTGTCACACAAACCACAATAACATCACCCGTCACACAAACACAATACATCACCCGCATAAACACAATACATCACCCGTGTCACACAAACACAATAACATCACCCGTGTCGCACAACACAATAACATCACCCGCGGTCACACACAATAACATCAATGTCACACAAACATATAATATCACCCGTGTCACACAAACACAATAACATCACCCGTGTCACACAAACACAATAACATCACCCGGTGTCACACAAACGCAATAACATCACCTTGTTTTATCACCCAAACACACATGCTAATCACACCCGTGGTCGGGCCACAAACTAAGTGATTTTATCACCCGTACACAAACACAATAGCATCACCCGTGTCACACCAAACACAATAAATCACCCGTCACGCAAACACAATAACATCACCGGTGTCACAAACACAATAACATCACCCGTCCACACACAAACACAATAACATCACCCGTGTCACACAAACACAATAATGTATCACCACCGTGTCACACAAACACAATAACATCACCCGTGTCACACAAACACAATAACATCACCCGTGTCACACAAACACAATAACATCATCCCGTGTCACACAAACACAATAACAGAGCCCGCTGTCACACAAACACAATATCACCGACACACAAACATATCACCCGTGTCACATAAACACAATAATATCACCCGTGGTCTCACAAACACAATAATATCACCCGTGTCACACAAACACAATAATAACATTAATAACATCAAATGTCACACAAACACAAACACAATAAAACACAACATCACCCGTGTCATTAATAAACACAATAACATCACCCGTGTCTCACACAAACACAATAACATCACCCGTGTCTCATCACCGTGTCACACAAACACAATAACATCACCCGTGTCACACAAACACAATAACATCACCCGTCACAATAAACAATAACATCACCCGTGTCACACAAACACAATAACATCACCCGTATTGCTGAAACACAATAACATCACCGTAATCAAACGTGCTTAAATCTGCGGTCACACAAACACAATAACATCACCCGTGTCACATAAACATAAACATCACCCGGTAGCGACACACAAATGTTAATAACATCACCCGCGGTCACACATCACCCGCGGTCTCACACGTTAATAACATCAATCCGTGTCACAACAAACACAATAACACCTTCGTAAAAGGACATGGTACGCTACAAATACAAATCACCCGTGTCACACTGTGCAATAACATCACCCGTGTCACTAAACCATTGGCATCACCCGTGTCATTAATAAACACAACATCACCCGTATCAAACACAATAACATCACCACGTCACACAAACACAATAACATCACCCGTGTCAGATAAACACAATAACATCAATTATCACAAACACAATAACATCACCCGTGTCCACAAACACAATAACAACCCGTCACATAAACACAATAACATCACCCGTGTCACACAAACACAACAACATCACCCGTGTCACACAAACACAATAACATCACCCGTGTCACACAAACGCTAATAACATCACCCGTGCTCACACAAAACAATAACATCACCCGTGTCACGTGGTCAAACTTAATAACATCACCCGTGTCTCACATAAACAATAACATCACCCGGTCATTAACAAACACAATAATAACACAATAACATCACCCGTGTCACACAAACACAATAACATATCACAAACGCAATAACATCACCCGTGTCACACAAACACAATAACATCACCCGTGTCTCACAAACACAATAACATCACCCGTGTCTCACATAAACATTAACATCACCCGTATCACACAAACACAATAACATCACCCGTGTCACACAAACATTAATAACATCACCCGTATCATTAATAAACTAATAACATCACCCGTGGTCACACAAAACACAATAACATCACCCTCGTGTCACACAAACACAATAACATCACCCGTGTCACACAAACGCAATAACATCACCCCGTGTCACTGCACATAACATCACCCGTGTCACACAAACACAACATCACCCGTGTCACACAAACACAATAACATCACCCGTGTCATTACATAAACACAATAACATCACCCGTGTCACACAAACGCAATAACAATAACATCAATAACATCGTGTCACACAAACACAATAACATCACGTGTCACAAACACAATAAATCACACAATAACATCACCCGTGGTCTCACAAACACAATAACATCACCCGTGTCACAAAACACAACATCACCCGTGTAACATAATAACATCACCTCGTGTCACACAAACACAATAACATCACCCGCGGTCATTACAAACACAATAACATCACCCGTGTCACACAAACACAATAACATCACCCGTGTGTCTCACAAACACAATAACATCATCCCCGTGTCACACAAACACAATAACATCACCCGTGTCACACAAACACAATAACATCACCCGTGTCACACAAACACAATAACATCACCCGTCTCACAAACACAATAACATCTGTCACACAAACACATAACATCACCCGTGTCTCACAAACACAATAACATCACCCGTGTCACACAAACACAATAACATCACCCGTGTCACACAAACACAATAACATCACCCTTGTGTCATTAATAATACGCAATACCCGGTCTCACAAACACAATAACATCACCCGTGTCACACAAACACAATAACATCACCCGTGTTCCACAAACACAATAATAGCACAATAACATCACCCGCCGTCACACAAACACAATAACATCACAATAACCGTGTCTCACAAACACAATAACATCACCCGTGTCACACAAACACAATAACATCACCCGTCTGCAAACACAATAACAACGCAATAACATCACCCGTGTCTCACAAACACAATAACATCACCGGTGTCACACAAACACAATAACATCACCCGTGTCACACAAACAATAACATCACCCGTGTCATTAATAAACAACAATAACATCACCCGTGTCACACAAACACAATAACATCACACACCGTGTCACACAAACACAATAACATCACCCGTGTCACACAAACACAATAACATCACCCGTGTCACACAAACACGCAATATTAACATCACCCGTGTCTTCACAAACACAATAACATCACCGTGTGTCACAAACAATAAATCACCCAATAAACACATCACATCACCCTGTGGTCACAAACACAATAACATCACCCGTATCAATAAACACAATAAAACATCACACAAACACAATAACACATCACCCGTGTCACACAAACACAATAACATCACCCCGTGTAACATCACGCCGTGTCACAAATAACACAATATCATCACCGTATCATAAACACAATAACATCACCCGTCGCACAAACGCAATAATCACAAACACAATAACATCACCCGTCATTAATAAACGTCATCAATAAACGCTAATAACATCACCCGCGTGTCACACAAACGCTAATAATAACATCACCCGTGTCACACAATAACATCACTTGTCACACAAACACAATAATAACATCACCCGTGTCACACAAACACAATAACATCACCCGTGTCACAATAACAACCTCGTCACATAAACAATAACATCACCCGTGTCACGCAATAACAATCACACAATAACATCACCCGTGTGTCAATGGAAACACAATAACATCACCCGTGTCACATAAACACAATAATAACATCACACCGTGTCATAATAAACACAATAACATCACCCGTGGTTCTCACAAACACACAACATCAAATTGTCAAGCAAACACAATAACATCACCCGTGTCAATAAACGCTTAATAACATCCCCGTGTCACACAAACACAATAACATCACCCGTGTCACACAAACACAATAACATCACCCGTGTCACACAAACACACAATAACACACAATAACATCACCCGTCATCAATAAACACAATAACATCACCACGTGTCACACAAACACAATAACATCACCCGTGTCTCACAAACACAATAACATCACCCGTGTCTCACAAACACAATAACATCACCCGTGTCACACAAACACAATAACATCAACCCGTGTCACACAAACACAATAACATCACCCGTGTCCTCACAAACACAATAACATCACCCGTCAACAAACACAATAACATCACCCGTGTCACACAAACACAATAACATCACCCGGTGTCACACAAACACAATAACATCACCCGTGTCACATTAAACACAATAACATCGTGTCACCCGCGGTCACAAACACAATAACATCACCCGTGTCACACAAAACAATAACATCACCCGTATCACACAAACACACAATAACATCACCCGTGTCACACAAACACAATAACACAAACGCAATATCACCCGTGTCACATAAACGCAATAACATCACCCGTGTCATCACGTAACACACAATAACATCACCCGTGTAACACATTAATAACATCACCCGTATCACACAAATAACATCACCCCGTCACACAAACAATAACATCACCCGTGTCACACAAACACAATAACATCACCCGTCACACAAATTAATAACACAACATCACCGTGGTCAATAATAAACATAACCCCGGGTCACACAAACACAATCATAACACAATAACATCACCCGTGTCACACAAACACAAATCACCCGTGGTCATCTAATAACATCACCCGTGTCACACAAACACGCATAATAACATCACCCGTGTCACACAAACACAATAACATCACCCGTGTCACACACAAACACAATAACATCACCCATGTCATTACATAAACACAATAACATCACCCGTGTCACACAAACACAATAACATCACCCGTGTCACACAACGCGAACATCACCTCGCTGTAACATAAACGCAATAACATCACCCGTGTCACACAAACACAATAACATCACCCGTGTCACACAAACACAATAACATCACCCGTGTCACACAAACGCACAATAACATCACCCGTGTCACACAAACACAATAACATCACCCGTGTCACACAAACACAATAACATCACCCGTGTCACACAAACACAATAACATCACCGTGTCACACAAACACAATAACATCATCACACAAACACAATAACATCACCCGTGTCACACAAACACAATAACATAACAAACACAACATCCCGTGTCACACAAACGCATTAATCAACATCACCCGTGTCAAAAACGCACAATAACATCACCCGTGTCACACAAACGCAATAACATCACCCGTGTCACACAAACACAATAACATCACCCGTGTCTCACAAACACAATAACATCACCCGTGTCACACAAACGCAATAACATCACCCGTGTCACACAAACACAATAACATCACCCGTGTCTCACAAACACAATAACATCACCCGTGTCACACAAACACAATAACATCACCCGTGTCACACAAACACAATAACATCAACCGGTCACACAAACACAATAACATCACCCGTCACACAAACACAATAACATCACCCATTGTCTCACAAACACAATAACATCACCCGTCTCACAAACACAACATCACCCGTGTCACACAAACACAATAACATCACCCGTGTCACACAAACACAATAACATCACCCGTGTCACACAAACACAATAACATCACCCGTGTCACACAAACACAATAACATCACCGCGGTCACAATAAACAATAACATCACCCGTATCACACAAACGCTAATAACATCACAATAACATCACCCGTCTAATAACATCACCGGTCAAACACAATAACATCACCCGTGTATCACAAACAATAACATCACCCGTATCAATAAATAATAACATCACCCGTGTCACACAAACGCCAATAACATCACCCGTGTCACACAAACAGCAATAACATCACCCGTGTCACACAAACACAATAACATCACCCGTGTCACACAAACACAATAATAACACATCACCCGTGTCACACAAACACAATAATAACACATCACCCGTGTCACACAAACACAATAATAACACATCACCCGTGTCACACAAACACAATAACATCACCCGTGTCACACAAACACAATAACATCACCCGTGGTCACACAAACACAATAACATCACCCGTGTCACACAAACACAATAACATCACCCGTGTCACACAACACACAATATCACATCGCCGTGTCACACAAACACAATAACATCACCGTGTCACACAAACACAATAACATCACCCGTCGTATCACACAAACACAATAACATCACCCGTGTCACACACAAACGCAATAACATCACCCGTATCACAATAAACACAACATCACCCGTGTCACACGCTAAATCACCCGTGGTCATTAACAAACGCATCATCACCCGTGTCATTAACAAACACAATAACATCACCCGTGTCACAATAACAAACGTGTCACACAAACGCTAATAACATCACCCGTGTCACACAAACGCAATAACATCACCGTGTCATTAATACAAACGCAATAACATCACCCGTGTCACACAAACGCAATAACATCACCCCGTATCAATAAACGCAATAACATCACCCGTGTCTCACAAACGCATTAACATCACTTACCGTGTCTCACAAACACATCACATCACCCGTGTCTCACAAACACATTAACATCACCCGTCATACAAACACAATAACATCACCCGTATCACATAAACGCAATAACATCACCCGTGTCAATAAACACAACATCAATAATAATATCACCCGTAACATCACTCTGTGTATCACAAACATAATAACATCACCCGTCACACAAACGCAATAACATCACCCGTGTCACACAAACGCAATAACATCAATTGTGTCACATAAACGGTCACTCACAAACGTAATAACATCACCCGTGGTCTCCCGCAATAACATCACCCGTGGTCACACAAACAATAATATCACCCGTCGTCAACATCACCCGTGTCACAAACGCAATAACATCACCCGTGTCACAAATAACATCAATTCGGGTATCACACAAACGCAATAACATCACCCGTATCACACAAACGCAATAACATCACCGGTGTCTCACAAACGCATCACCCGTGTTTCACAAACTAATAACATCACTTTGTCATAAACGTAATAACATCACCCGCGGTGTCGCAATAACATCACCCGTCAATACATAAACGCCAATAACATCACCAATGTCACACAAAACGCATTAACATCAATTATCACACAATAATAACACATCACCCGCGGTCACATAACACATCACCCGCGGTCACACAAACACAATAATAACACATCACCCGTGTCAATAAACACAATAAACATCACCCGTGTCACACAAACACAATAACATCACCCGTATCACACAATAAATCACCACAACACAATAACATCACCCGTGTCACAAACACAATAACATCACCCGTGTCACACAAACACAATAACATCGTCACACAAACACAATAACATCACCCGGTCACAATAACGTGTCACACAAACACAATAACATCACCCGTCAACAAACAACAATAACATCACCCGTCACACAAACGCAATAACATCACCCGTATCATTAATAAACACAACCCGTGTCACAAATAACATCACCTGCGGTCACACAAACGCATTAATATCACCCGTGGTCACACAAACGCAATAACATCACCCGTGGTCACACAAACACAATAACATCACACGTGGTACCACAACAATAACATCACCCGTGGTCATAAACTTAATCATCACCTGTGGTCACACAAACAATAACATCACCGTGGTCACATAAACTAATAATATCACGTGTCACACAAAATAATATCACCCGTGTCACACAAACATTAACATCAATCCGTGGTCTCACAAAACAACAATATCACCCGTGTCTCACAAACGCAATTATCACCCGTGTCACACAAACATAATAACATCACCCGTGTCACACAAACGCAATAACATCACCCGTGTCAATAACACAAACACAACATCACTCCGTATCATAATAAACGCAATAACATCACCCGTAATACACAAACGCAATAACATCACCCGTGTCACAAAACGCAATATCATCACAAACGCAATAACATCACCCGTGTCACATAAACGCAATAAATAACCCGAATCACACAAACGCAATAATATCACCCGGTCACACAAACGTCACCCGGTTCACAAACGCAATAACATCACCCGTCAATAAACGCAATAATATCACCCGTAATAATTAACGCTAATAATATCACCCGTATTACACAAACGCATAATATCACCCGTATCACAATAAACGCAATAACATCACCGTCGTCACACAAACAATAACATCACACAAACGCAATAACATCACCCGTGTCTCACAAACGCAATAACATCACCCGTGTCACACAAACGCAATAACATCACCCGTGTCACACAAACGCAATAACATCACCCGTGTCACACAAACGCAATAACATCACCCGTGTCACACAAACGCAATAACATCACCCGCGGTCACATAAACGTTAATAACATCACCCGTGTCACACAAACACAATAACATCACCCGTGTCACACAAACACAATAACATCACCCGTGTCACACAAACACAATAATAACACAATAACATCACCCGTGTCTCACAAACGCAATAACATCACCCGCGGTCACAATAAACGCTAATAATATCACCCGTGTCACACAAACGCAATAACATCACCCGTCTCACAAACGCAATAACATCACCCGTGTCACAAAGCACACAATAACATCACCCGTCTCACAAACACAATAACATCACCCGTCTCACAAACACAATATCATCACCCGTGTCTCACAAAACAATAATATCACCCGTGTCACACAAACACAATAACATCACCCGTGTCACAATAAACGCAATAACATCACCCGGTCTCACAAACGCAATAACATCACCTCCGTCACATAAACGCAATAACATCACCCGGTGCACAAACGCAATAACATCACCCGTCATCAATAAACAATAACATCACCCGTGTCACACAAACGCAATAACATCACCCGTATCACACAAACGCTAATAACATCACCCGTGTCACACAAACGCTAATAACATCAATTCAATAAACGCAATAACATCAATAACGCAATAACATCACCCGTGTCAATAAACGCAATAACATCACCCGCGGTCAACATAAACGCTAATAACATCACCCGTGTCACAATAAACGCAATAACATCACCCGTGTCACACAAAAACTAATAACATCACCCGTGTCACACAAACGCAATAACATCACCCGCGGTCACAATAAACGCAATAACATCACCCGTGTCACTGGAAACGCAATAACATC
>CM032801.1:18158473-18230413 GCA_019155185.1 Beaufortia kweichowensis
AGTCTGGAGCCGATCATCAGCCCCTGGTCTCACCCTACACTCCACTCACAAATCAAATGTCTGCTCTATGCAGATGATCTGCTTCTGTTGTCTCCCACTGAACACGGCTTACAACAGAACCTGAATCTGCTAGAACAATACTGTCAGACCTGCGCCCTGACAGTAAACCTTAACAAAACTAACATTATGATCTTTCAGAAAAGACCCCAGATCACAGGGAACACAACACACATTTACATTAGGCACCAACCAGATAACACACACGCTACACTACAACTACCTGGGTTTAAAATCACATCCACAGGAAACTTTAACCCTGCTGTGAATGAACTGAGAGATAAAGCCCTTCTATGCCATTAAACGCCAATGTCCTATAGAGATCCCAACTAGAATTTGGCTGAAAATATTAGAATCAGTAATTGAGCCGATTGCTCTCTATGGAAGTGAGGTGTGGGGTCCGCTGACAAACCCAAATCAAGATTTAACCAAATGGGAAAAACACCCGATTGAAAGCCTGCATGCAGAACTCAGAAAATATATTACATGTGCACAGACACACAACAAATAACACATGCAAATATCCACTAATCATAAAAATACAAAAAAGAGCAATCAAATTCTGGAAACATCTAAAACTCAGTGACTCCCGCTCATATCATTATAAAGCCCTGAAATACCAAGAGATGAGCAAAGAAACCATCTGATCCAGAACTTCACTAACATCTACTGACAATCATCACACTGAAGATCTGAATCACAACAATACTGACAAAATCACATTAAATCTAATGAAAGAAAATGACATAAAACACAACAACAAAGTCAAATGAAATGTTATTTGGCCCGCAATAGAGAATATTGTATGTAATACATGACAAAAATAAAGCAGAAAATTGACAATAACAGGCGGAAACATGGGGAAATTAGTAATGTCCTTTTAAGTTGTTGGGGATACATCTGGGTATGTTTATCTTGTAAAAAATGTTCTGATGTCTCAATGAAAAGATCCTCTATTAACAGAATCACCATCAGACTATTAAAGGTCAATTACATGGGGGTTTTATTTTCAGAAAGCGTTACTTCATTTGTTCTCCATTGTTTTTGCCATTAAGGTAACATGTTTTGAATAAATGCAGATGCTTGAATACACATATTGACATTCGACTGCTAGTCACTCAGTTCTAAAGCGATCCCAACTCTTTTAACACATTATTAAGGTTCATTGCACATCCAGCTCCTGCACTCCCCCACGGCATTACAATCATACGGTTTTTATTATGCTTGATCAACATTTTCCTACAGAAAACATATATAAAGAACGCTAAACATGGCTCAAGGCGTTAGTACAGTACATTTAAAGGCCAAATTAGGCATACACATACTAACAATGCATATTATTAATATAATGTTGTTAAACATGTCATATCAAATAAGTAATTTTAACGAAATGATGATTTATTAAGCGATATATAAAGAGGAAAAGCATTGCATTCGAACTGATGGTGACACCTGGTGGTCAAAATTGGCACTACACGCGAATTACTAGCAAGCAAAAAGACTTACAGCTTGTAAAAAAAAATGTAAAATGGCAAAATCAAGATGAAAAAGGAAAAAAGCAAAAAAAAAAAAAACCTGTCTTTTGAAGAAAAGAAAAAGAGAAGAAAATCTCTAGCACTTTACTGCAAAAAACATTCTTCACCATGATCTTTTTAAGATGTGGTTCTGGCTTACATAGTTTCAGGTTTTCCTGTGATCAAGCAGCACAGTTCATCAGCTGCTCTGTTAAAATAAAGTAGCCTACAATAAAGCTGAAATCCAACCTAAATGATGACATCACAGAATAACATATAACAGTAATATCCTCCTTCTAACAGTTTCTTGTATACAGACTTTGTGTTTCTTGTAAAGTCTTCCATTTTTTTGCTCAGTTTGTCAGTTTCAGTATTAGCATTATCAATACTGAATACCAACATATGAACTTAAACTAAAGACATGCATCATTGTCTGACAGTATTGTCTAATATTAATGTCTGTTAAAGCAAGAAAAAACAAACAAACAAGTAAAGAAAAAACTTTGTAGGTGAAACAACACAGCCACTGTCTCCAAACACAGGAATGCCTCATGTTCTATAAAATGATGATGTTTGTAGTGTGTTCCAGGGGATTCAAATGTACAATATATATTTTAGACCTAATGAAGTAATAGTAACTAATAATAGTAATATTAAATGTGTTACTTAATGGTAAAAATATATTTACTAATGACTTAATTTGAGAAATGTTCTGTTGCACTTCTGATTTGGCTGTGAGATTCAATAATTTGGGGTGCGTAATGGGATGTCATGGATAATGGAGTCTAACCATATAGACGTGTGACTTCTTTCACTTCTCCATGTGTCACATTACTGCCCTGCAGTCCATCACCACTGGGAAATATCTTCCTACCTGAGCTGATCTTTTATTTCCAGAGTTGAGGTCAGTTTGTCCTCGAGGAATGCACACGGTGAATCAGATGTGATATCTGTTGTCAAGATCTTACACTCCTTACAGGGACTATTTTCACTATCTGTGAATTTCCCCAAAACCTTACTGGCTACATATCCAGCTATGTAAAGCAGTACACTTCCCTCATGTTTAAAGGCAGATGCTGATGCCGGCGTCATCTCACTCAGCAGGTCCAGGAAACGTTTTGGTAAGAGACACTAATCCCTAATCATTTGTTAGGGATGTTAACGTTCAGCACAGCATCACTGTTTTGAAAAAATAAAAATGAACCAAATGGACAATCGGTTTAATTCCCAGCTGTGGTGATATGTGTTCACAGAAGATTATGTTGTAACTGTGGGCAGAACCATAGAGAGAATGGGACAGTTTTTCTACAGTGATGGCGGATCGTGGAGCCTCATGGAAGTTAGTGCTGAAACACCATAACGACTGTGAAGAACTTTTGAATGAAAAGACATTTCTAGAATAAGTTTTCATGTTGTCAGCACATCTAAATCAAATAAACTCGTGCATTAAAACATTCTAGTTGATTTTTCCTCATTAAAGTTATCAGGTAAATGAACAGGCTAATGGCTAAAGTTAGCAACACATAACCACAAACAGCATATTAATTGTTAATTCTCTTCTCTTAAATTACTATTAAAATTATTATTCAATTATGAATTACTATAAAATTAGACTATACAAGGACAACATAAAGGAAATGACCACACAGAAATCTGATCAATCTGATCACACACTGATGGTCCGTGTGACGCTTCACAATTCAGTTTTCAGACCGTATAGTGCAAATGCAAAAATAAAATATTGAAACCAAACGTCCATTTTCCCTTTTTTCCCGGATACTTCATCAGTGGATATTTGCCATTTCTCTCCTTTTTTCAAATTTCCTTTTGCCAAATTATGACTTAAGAAATTATCTATTTTTTTCCAGTTTACGTGGCCTGTGCTATATAGCGGACTGTTCCTGTAGTGGAGGCTACAGCCCGCGTGCACGTGGAGAAGTAACTTCTATAGTTTAAAGGGCTAATTCAGAGGACGGCATAGGTTTTATTGTTAATAACTGCTAAATGTAGAATTCAAAACCACCGCCTGCCTACTTATTTCGCCCGCTGGTTTGTATTTATCTGGGCTACTTATTTGTTATCACTTTATTAGATATCCATATTTATCATGCTTCGATTTGCTTAAGAACACCTACACCACCCACCATCCACCATCCTGCCCCTCCCTCAATGACAGACTCCACCATCCTGCCCCTCCCTCAATGACAGACTCCACCATCCTGCCCCTCCCTCAATGATAGACTCCACCATCCTGCCCCTCCCTCAATGACAGACTCCACCATCCTGCCCCTCCCTCAATGACACAGACTTCACCATCCTGCCCTCCCTCAATGACAGACTCCACCATCCTGCCCCTCCCTCAATGACAGACTCCACCATCCTGCTCCCTCCTCAATGACAGACTCCACCATCCTGCCCCCTCCCTCAATGACAGACTCCCACCATCCTGCCCCTCCTCAATGACAGACTCCACCATCCTGCCCTCCCTCAATGACAGACTCCACCATCCTGCCCCTCCCCCTCAATGACAGACTCCACCATCCTGCCTCTCCCTCAATGACAGACTCCACCATCCTGCCCCTCCCTCAATGACAGACTCCACCATCCTGCTCTCTCCTCAATGACAGACTCCACCATCCTGCCCTCCCTCAATGACAGACTCCACCATCCTGCCCTCTCCTCAATGACAGACTCCACCATCCTGCCCCTCCCTCAATGACAGACTCCACCATCCTGCCCTCCCTCAATGACAGACTCCACCATCCTGCCTCCCTCAATGACAGACTCCACCATCCTGCCCCTCCTCAATGACAGACTCCACCATCCTGCCCCCTCTCCTCAATGACAGACTCCACCATCCTGCTCCCTCCCTCAATGACAGACTCCCACCATCCTGCCCCTCCTCAATGACAGACTCCACCATCCTGCCCCTCCTCAATGACAGACTCCACCATCCTGCCCTCCCTCAATGACAGACTCCACCATCCTGCCCCTCCCTCAATGACAGACTCCACCATCCTGCCCCTCCCTCAATGACAGACTCCACCATCCTGCCCCTCCCTCAATGACAGACTCCACCATCCTGCCCTCCCTCAATGACAGACTCCACCATCCTGCCCCTCCCTCAATGACAGACTCCACCATCCTGCCCCTCCTCAATGACAGACTCCACCATCCTGCCTCTCCCTCAATGACAGACTCCACCATCCTGCCCTCCCTCAATGACAGACTCCCACCATCCTGCCCCTCCCTCAATGACAGACTCCACCATCCTGCCCCTCCCTCAATGACAGACTCCACCATCCTGCCCCTCCCTCAATGACAGACTCCACCATCCTGCCCCCTCCCTCAATGACAGACTCCACCATCCTGCCCTCCCTCAATGACAGACTCCACCATCCTGCCCTCCCTCAATGACAGACTCCACCATCCTGCCCCTCCCTCAATGACAGACTCCACCATCCTGCCCCTCCCTCAATGACAGACTCCACCATCCTGCCCCTCCCTCAATGACAGACTCCACCATCCTGCCCTCCCTCAATGACAGACTCCACCATCCTGCCCCTCCCTCAATGATAGACTCCACCATCCTGCCCCTCCTCAATGACAGACTCCACCATCCTGCCCCTCCCTCAATGACAGACTCCACCATCCTGCCCTCCCTCAATGACAGACTCCACCATCCTGCTCCCTCCCTCAATGACAGACTCCACCATCCTGCCCCTCCCTCAATGACAGACTCCACCATCCTGCCCCTCCCTCAATGACAGACTCCACCATCCTGCCCCTCCCTCAATGACAGACTCCACCATCCTGCCCCCTCCCTCAATGACAGACTCCACCATCCTGCCCCCTCCCTCAATGACAGACTCCACCATCCTGCCCCTCCTCAATGACAGACTCCACCATCCTGCCCCTCCCTCAATGACAGACTCCACCATCCTGCCCTCCCTCAATGACAGACTCCACCATCCTGCCCTCCCTCAATGACAGACTCCACCATCCTGCCCTCCCTCAATGATAGACTCCACCATCCTGCCCTCCTCAATGACAGACTCCACCATCCTGCCCCTCCCTCAATGACAGACTCCACCATCCTGCCCCTCCCTCAATGACAGACTCCACCATCTACCTCGCAATACATTGAAAAATGCACCATAACCAGAACGAAACTCAGTTTTTTTTATTTATTTAAAAAACTAATTTAAATTTACACTTTAAAGCCAGGAAAACTGGAACAAATGTAATTATCCATTGATATAAGTTTCCGGAAAAAAGGGAAAATGGACGTTTGGTTTCAATATTTTATTTTTGCATTTGCACTATATGGTCTGAAAATGGAATTGTGAAGCGTCACACGGATCTATTTCTAATCCATTCAAACTTCCCTTCTATCTAATAGGGATGCCACAGTTCTCAGTGTTTAATATTGAACCGTTCGCTACGACATCCACGGCTCAATATGCGCGTGTGAATTGCGTTTTTTCTGGTTTTACATTTAAATCATTTACGTGCGTTTTATTTCTCTCCGAATTGACTGTTTGTGTGTGTCTGTAAATCTACGAGCTAAGATGAGAAGTAAATATTCAATCACTAGGATCTAAAGAACATCATTCCACACTTTAACATGAGTGGACAGCGCTCCAGACACATCTCCAGCTCGCCTCAACACACCTGCTTCAGAGTTGATTAGACCTTGATTAGACCTTGATTAGACCTTGATTAGACCTTGATTAGACCTTGATTAGACTTTGATTAGCTGGTTCAGGTGTGTTTAACTGGGGTTGGAACTAAACTCTGCAGGACAGCGGCCCTCCAGGAACCAGTTTGCCCATCCCTGAACTAGAACCAACACGAAACATCTATGTGATCAATTTAAAGATTAGATTAAGCTTTTACAACTGCTTAAAATTTACAGGCAAGGCTTTCTCAAAGTTTAAAGCTTAAGTTTGTCTTGACAAACTTTTCTGTCTAGTTATTATTTATATTTAAAAAAATATTTAAAACAAGTTCATATGGCAATATGTTAGAATATATTACATGGGAGAAATTCATTAATAAATCCATTACTGTAAAAAAGTGCATCACAATAAATACAAAATATAAATATCATTAAATTATAAATAAAAAGTTATAAATGATTGTGTATAAATGTATTAAACTGTTTTAACCTTTTATTATGTATTTTTGTATGTATTAATAACTTAACTGAAGGATGCATAAAAGTCATAAATATAACACTAGTTATTAATAAACGTGATTATTGAAATACTAATAATTATACGTAATACTACTACTAATAATAAATACTATTATCGATTATTGAAATAAGTGATAGCCTTATAGCTGGGTAAAATTAGTTGATAAAACTCTCAAATCCTTAAATATTAACAGATTTTATTAAAAAAAAGAATTGATGTAACTACATATAAATGCTACATACACGTGTCAGTGCAAATCAATGCATTCATGAACTTTAAATAAGCAAAAATCACCGTTTTCTCTGTTGGACTCAATGTATTTCAATGGCCCGCCAAGAACTTCCTGGAACTATCTGAAGTCTACATGAATCACGTGACCCTCGAGCTTTCTGAACTTCCGTTGGCTCTGGCTGTGTGGTCCAGGGTTGCTGGGCAACGGGGACGGGACTTCAGATGAGAGACAGAGTTTATACACAGAGTTGTTCTATTGTGTATGTCCAATAAAGTCTGCTTTAAATATCATGACATGGTGCAGAAATGAAGCTCTCCATGCACTCCTCTGAGTGTTCAAGTGTATTTGTATAGCGCTTTAACAATGATAACACTGTTTCAAAGCAGCTTTACAGCAGAATAAACAGACTAACAAACAGGGAAATATAAAAGATCATTTAATAACTAATATCTAATATCAGCTCAGTCTCCTAGTGACACTCCAACACGGCGACGGTGGCAAGAAACCCAGAGGACGACTTTATCGACGAGGACTTTATCCAGGACTTCTTTATCCAGGACTTCTTTATCCAGGACTTCTTTATCCAGGACTTCTTTATCCAGGACTTCTTTATCCAGGACTTCTTTATCCAGGACTTCTTTATCCAGGACTTCTTTATCCAGGACTTCTTTATCCAGGACTTCTTTATCCAGGGCCCCGTTCTTCGTACGTCGCTTATTACATCCGAGATCAAAAGACACATCCGAGATCAGATAATCCGACTAATCATTATCTGGATAATTGGGTTCTTCGAACGCACGTGTTGTTGATGATTACTATGACTGGATTGAATTATCTGAGATCGTTATGCCGTTCATGCGCTGATATAAAAGGATATGTATGGATCGTAGAAAAACTGATCAGTAACGCTGCTATTGGCTGTCGACAATGTCCAAAGAGCGCGCACAGTTTTTCTCGCCGGCGGAGCAAGAATTATTGATGGAGGGCTATGGGGAGTTCCAAAATGTAATAAAAACCCCAGGGAACACCTCAAAGGCTGCAAAGGTCAGGAGAGAGGGCTGGCAAAAAATTGCAGACAAATTAAATGCGTAAGTAGTGAGTGTGTTACATGTTTTCCATCAATTATTACAATATATTTACACTTCAATTCTTTTTAATAATTACGTTACTCTATTATGTTAGAGCCACCACAGGACCCGCTAGAACATGGGAACAAGTAAAAGTGAAATATAAGAATATACTACAGAATGGTAATAATTTACAATATCGTGTGTATATATGTGTGTGTGTGTATATATGTGTGTGTGGTTTTAGTGACTATGAAATGATGTGTTTCTTTATATCAGCCACCAGAAAAAAGGCAGCACTGAGACATACAGGAGGTGGTCCTGCACCCCACCTCACACCTTGGCAGAAGAGCTGGCCCTTGGGTTCAATCAGAACAGACCCAATGTTGAGGGTATCCCTGGGGCAGCTCTTCATTAGACCCACAGCCAGGATGCAGCAACAAAAGCACCTTCATTACTGGTAAATAGTCTTTAATTCCCTTTGTACAAGTTACTGTAAAATAATTTGTAGTTACCTTGCATTTGGTGTAATCCAAAGGTCAGATACACTCATTTTCAGTCAACTGTAAAGTCAGTAGTGCTGAATAGCGTCCACGTGAACGGAAGGCAGTGAAACCTACTTTGAGTATCAAAATCTTGCTTTTTCCCTTGTGTACCTAAACTGTTTTTTTCCTATGTACACAAACTTTTTGTGCAGTCTTGAATAACACACCCACACTTTTGCCTGTTCCCATGCAAGTGGTGGCTGAAGCATGTCCAGTAAGTTTCCCTCACTGGTGAAATCAATATCAATAGTGGAGACAGTCTATGACTGTGTCTTACTGTGTATTTTAATTGCACAGGACAGTGAAGAGACTCTCTCAGATGAGTGTCCTTTGGAGGAAGTACTTGTAAGTACAAAAACACCCTAAATAATGCACCTAAGTTATGTGTGTGTGTGTGATGTGTATGTGTATATGTATGTATAAATATGGGTATATTTGTTTTAATCTACTAATGTACTTGCTAATGTTGCGCAATGAGTTGCAGGAGTCTGCACAGAGTGAGCCTGCACAAAGGCCTACTGCACAGAGGCCTGCAGAGAGCGAGTCTGCACCGAGAACTGATACAGAGGTAGACCGTGTTGGAATTTTTTTTTTTTTTTTTTTTTGTGGCATGTGGTGTTCAATATATTTTCTCTGCAAATGGCACAGGGTGACATCCGCGCCCTCTATAAACGCAGCCTGCAGCAGAAGATTGATTATGTGGAACTGAAAAAACTGAAAGTGCAGGGAGACATAGAGATCCAGCAGCTTGTAAAAAAGAAAATGGCACTAGAAATAGAGTTGCTTCAAAAGGAACTGCAGGGTAAGTATTAAACCATTTCACACAGCTCTTTTGACCTTTTATAACAATGTCAATGTCTCCTTGCAGGCAAGAGATGACCCTTTTTTTTCCCTTTTTTGTTTTCCCACAAAACCACAAATAAAAGACATTGAATCCACATTTGCCCTGTCTCTTTAATAAAAAAAGTGAGAAAACAAGCATGTATATGTATATCATAAACGATGTTTTATTTCTCAAAAATGATTTTCCACAACCCTGTCCCGTGCAGCTCTGCCACTAGGCTGATCCAAGTGCACTGGCTGGAGGTCATCATCAGGCTGCACTTCCACCACAGGGGTCCTCTCCTTTCTAATGGTGGCAATGTTGTGTAACACCGCATTACGCGATAATAATGTCACAGGCCCTGTCAGGTGCAACCCTCAGACCTTTCAGGCACTGAAATCTTCCCTTTAGTTGACCAAAGGTCATTTCAATGCGTGCCCTTGTCCTGGCTAGAGCTGCATTGTAACGGGTTTGTGGTCCAGGGTTGGGGTCAGGGAATGGGGTCATAAAATACTGCCTACAGGCATAGCCCCTGTCTCCAACCAGGATCCCGTCGTAATCACCTGTATAATGGTAAAATGCAGTTCTGTTAGGACCATAATCAGTGTGTAATACAACGAGGTTGACATTAATATTTTCCTTACCACGTTCAAATAATGTGAGTAAATGTGACTCTCTGAAAATTCTGGAGTCATGCACAGATCCTGGCCATTTGGCTTCCACATTTGTAATGTGACACATAGAGTCACACACCATCTAAGATATTGTAGTCAGTCAACTGCATACTTATGAAATGCATTGTGTATATTACCTATATAAAATATTAAGAATTGTGATAGTAACTCACCTGCACATTTATACTGTGAACCCCCTTTCAATTCACAAAATCCCCTTCAATGGGGCCTGGTGGGGCCTTGATACAAATGTGTGTGCAGTCTATGGCACCAATCACATTAGGGAAGCCTGAGGGACAATCAATTCATATTTACTAGCTTAGTAATATTCACTCGATCTTCATTAACAAGTAAAATGTACCTGCAATGGCGAAAAAACCCTGTTTTACAACTTGGGGTCTTAAGTGGCTTGGAAAGACCACAAAACCCCTAAAACTGCTTGAGCCAAGTAAACTTTGGCGAATGGCACGACAGACAGCACTTTTGCTTAAGTTCTCCGCAGATCCACAATAGTGTAGAGGAAAGTGCCACACATAAAGAATCTTAAGGCGATGCACACAGTTTGTGCTGCTGTTAAAGCCCGACCGGCGCGTTGAACTTTTAATATGAGGTTCCACCAAATTAATAATGTAAATTAAACCCTCGCTGAAAAACGATATCTCTCATAAAGAATAATGATCGCCTGTGCTAAAGGATCCTGTCTGTGTCGCAAAACGCCGATGAACTCTTAAAACTCTGCTAATTATCCTCGCACCTTCAGCAACAGGTTGCTCTCGTAAAAAAGGGCAAGACATGTCTGCAAGTGCAACAGATTTACCGTACCGCCTCCGCTTATAAATCCGGGATCTAATCGTGTTTACATGAAGTAAACCTGCTCCAGAGCAGGTTCAAGCTAACGGATCTGTTGCTATGACAGCAAGTCCAGGATGAGCGTCGAAGAACCAAACAATCCAAGATCAGCCGAAATCCACAACAACCAAATCCGGCTAAGTGAGTTAGCGACGTACGAAGAACGGGGCCCAGGACTTCTTTATCCAGGACTTCTTTATCCAGGACTTCTTTATCCAGGACTTCTTTATCCAGGACTTCTTTATCCAGGACTTCTTTATCCAGGACTTCTTTATCCAGGACTTCTTCGGAGACGACCCAGGATCATACTTTGAAGACAACTTTTATCAGGCTGTCATCATCCATCAGTAAGTTAAGCCACAGTAATGTAATTATTTTTACTACCTTTTTAGTTCATATTTTGAATATATTTTGAATACTATTATCAGGTTAATAATTAACAATATGAATGATGTCCACATAAAAAAGCCAGTTAATTAATTCCCTATTTAATTATTCAAATGTAATTTTACATAATTGTTTCAAATAAAATATAGCCTAAGTTCAATAGCAAATTTAATCCTTTAAAGAATTTCAGAAAAAATGTTTTTTTTGGTAATTACTACTTAACATTTAAATGTTTTATAAATTCCTCTTGCAATACTGTCATTTAAAGAAGTTGATCGGTGCGATATGTAGTCCAAGCATCTTAAGTGTGGTCATGCGTAATTTACACAGTTTTAGCCGTTCTGTGTAAAATTGCTATTCAATTTTGAATACGGTAAACAAAAACAATATAGCAGGTACAGTATATTTTACAATTTAATTAATATTTTGGAAAAAAGAAAATGAAGAAGAAAAGTGGAAGGATGTACTTTTACAGAATATTCTTTACATTGTGTGGTATTTTAGAGGCAGGATCAAATATAGAAATCCATTGGTGTCAAATTGAATGTTTTAATGATTGTCCCAAAAACGAATTTAAAATGTGAAAACTGGCATGTGATGTATTAGGAAAACTATAATAATACTGTAATACATTATAATAATTAAAAACCTTGTTCTACCAGACATGCATCTTAATAGTTTTACACACGTTCTCTATGTCTATGGTTTTACAGACCCTTTGTATTTTTGTGTGCAACGTTTCAGCGTTCTAGAACACACAACGCCACCTGGTGGTGTTTTAGCAATGTTGCTTGATTATTATTTTAATTGGGCATGACAATAATAGCCACATATATATCTTCCTGTCTTTTACATATATAATTCAAATATGTTTTATTTCAATAAGTTATGGCACAGTTTGATCTGTATGCTGAGGTGAAGTGGGCATTACCAAGGACAGGAAGAGAGTTGTCAGATTGTATATAAAGAAGTTTAAAGTGCAGGGTAAGGAGGGAAACGTGACTTTTTTATTTGACTTTCGTTTTTGTGATGTAATCACAGAATGACTTGTTCATTTCAGTTTATTATACGTAACAAAATCTAACAATATTCATATATTAAATCAATTTCATTTAAAAAAAAGTAACATGCATACAACACAGTTTTGTTCGTAAGTAAAGTATGACTATATGTTTATTACAGATGGCAATCTGTTTACACCAAAGGGGGTTCAACCCGCTTGGTTGTCATGGATGAAGAGCAAAAGGAAAGAGTCCTTTCCCAGTGACAGGTGGACATCAAGGAAGGTCAAGAACATTATGCAGTCCTACTACTGGGTAGGCATCATGGAGGACATCAAACAGTGGGAAAGATACATAGACTGTAACTTCTTATTATGTTTTTGTGATATGAAATACTAACATTGTATTTTAGATTGACAATTGTCCAGAGTGTCAGCGTAATGACACAATTAAAACAGTGGCTCCAGTCCTGCACCCCATCAAGGTCACCAAACCTTGGACCATCATAGGAATGGATTTGATGGGGCCATTTCCAGTCACTCCTCAGGGAAACAGTTATGTCATTACCATGACTGACCTCATCACCAAGTGGGTAATGGCTGAACCGTTAAGGAGTAAGACGGCAGCTGTGGTGGCAGCACTGGTCTTGGACAAACTGTTTGACTTTGGAGTGGTGAAAAGAATAATTACAGACCACGGAAGAGAGTTTGTAAACCAGGTAGTTATTATTAGTTATCAGTTTTGTGTTCGGTTTTATTTCCAGTATGCTGTGTTTAATACCATGCATTCAATACCTTTCTGACATTAGGTAAATGAGGACATGTTTAATACGTGACATCAGCTTACCACCCCCAGTCAAATGGACAGGATGAGAGGACCAACCAGACCGTCAAGAGGGCTATGTCCAAGTACTGTACTGATGATCAGAATGACTGGGAGTGTGGTGTATGCCATCAACAGCTCAAAGCAGGTATGTGCACACTCTTGAATTATATTATGCCATTCTTAATGGAACTGTAATCTGACGAAACGTTTTTAGACTTTTTTTAGGCTTCTACAAAGTACACACAAAAAATGTGAAAGCGTTTCACATTCGTGAAGGAGAGGAGGTACTCAAGGCCAACAAGCGTAAGGAGGGACGTAAAGGTGGACACTTGGAAAGCAACTGGCTCGGGTCTTTTGTTGTGAAAGACATTACTGAGAAAGGGCTGGCTACTCTGGGAGACAAATCAGGCACTGTCAGAAAACAAATGTCTCACATCTAAAACCATTCCTGAGGCGTGACATTAATCGAGATGGTGAGCATTTTCCAAAAAAATCTAATTTGTTTTTTCATTAAAATGTTACGTTTACTACTTTAAAACACTAGCTGTCAATCGAGAGTGTTTCTGCAACCCCAAAATCAAGAATGCATAAACATTTCTGTAAAAGTGGTAGTTGTTACCGTGCGTCAGACGAGGCAGAACACGAGAACACAGTTTAAAGTCTTTATTGAACTTCATCAGAGGAATAACAAACTGGTACAGACCTCACTTCAGAGGGGAATCACAGGCAGGCATATAATACAGCGGTGAACAACACGCTGCGATTACTCACAGGCTTTACAAGGCAAAAATGCACGGCTGACAGACAGAGTAACGAACTCAAAGCAACAAAATAATAACAACACCAGACAAAGAACAAAAGCAAACACACACATTAAATAATGTCCATAATCAAAGGAAAACAGGTGATGATGGTTGCGGGGCTGAGTGACAGTGAATGATGGCAGGTGTGCGGGGTGCAATGGTTGGTGGGAAATGCAGTTCTTAATAGTCCGGGGATGAAGAGCGGGTGACGTGATGAAGGCATCGACTCCGTGACAATAGTAGTATTTACACAATCTTTTTCAGTGTATATCTTCCACGAATCCTGCCGGAAGACAGACACAGCTCTGGCAAGGCATGATACAGTGTCAAGTAAGTGTCATTTGATTTTCAATTTGTCCGTTTTGAGTTTTATTTAATTTAAAAAAAAATCAAATAAATAATTTGTGTTACGTTTCTCACATAAACAACATTTACGAAAGAGCCACATTTATGTTTTTACAGAAAGCATTCAATTTTCTAAGGATCATTTCAAGATCGTGGAGCTGGAAGAGGTAAAATGTCCAATTAATCGAATGAATTTATAACAGAGAATATGTGTCCCTGGAGTACAAAACCAGTCATATGTGTACAGCCAAAATACATGGTATGGGGATTAGGATATTATTTTAAAGATTATGTTCCATGATTTTATTTTGTAACTTTCCTACCGTAAATATATAAAAACTTTTATTTTTGTGAGTGGATGCTGTGCTAAGGACATCATTTGGAAAACGTGAAAGGCGATTTTCTCAATATTTAGATTTTTGGCACCCTCAGATTCCAGATTTTCAGATTGTTGTATCTCGGCCAAATTTTCATAAATCTTATAACTTCTTATAATAACATTAAATCTTATAATAATCTTATAACTTATAACTGAAAATGACCAGAAGCAGCCAATTCTAAAGTTTGCCCGATGCCACGCCACACTGGAAGATTTCAAGTCTCTGTGTCCACCCAAGAGAGGTTTCCCATGGCTAAATGATGATGTTAGTATTTTTGTTTCATCTCATTTTATCTGGTAAAGACATCACAACACCTTATACAGTAATGTTTAGGTTGTCTTCTGTGTACTTAACCAAACACACTTCATTTGACTTTTAGTACTTCCTAGGACAGGGAAGTCTGCTGAAGAGGGGAGAGCCTTCTTGCATGTGGCTTCTAAACTATAGAATAGCCTTTACGATAGTGTTTGCATTTTCTTTATATAAGGGTAATTGATTTTGCTCTTCTGTTTATACTTGGAGATGCCAGCTCGAGTTCAGATGAAGACAACCGATACCCTAACATCTGTGGAAGGAATCCAGATGATCACAGCTGGAGCATTATACAAATATTTTATAGATACTATCCAAGATAGTGAAATGAATTAAAATAGTTATTTTTTGTCTTTTATCAATTTCAGAGGAGGACATGACCATCTTAAGGTATTCCATCCAAATTATAATAGGTTGTTTTCCTATGGTTTTCTAAAAATATTATTTCTTTTATCTAAGCAATGCATTCAGAAAAATATGGGACCTAAAGAAGTGGACTGTGGAGTATCCAACAGACTCCTACAACTGTGGAGTTTTTGTTTGTACAGGAAGTTCAAAAATGTATGTTTGTATTTTTCATAATGTGTACTAAATATGATTTATTAAAATAACATTTTACATTAGATGGCAGAAATGGAAGTGAGGGAGAAATCAGAGGTATTGCTGGCAGATGATCTCTGGCACCTGCGTAAATATCACGCATCATCTTTGTCAGCATATGCTGTTAAACACATGACGTACAAGACGTAGACCTATGTCACAAATCTGTGTTCTCATTATTATAATCATCTTGAAAAGCCAACACAAGAAACACGCTATTCATTTATCATTTTCTAACTACAGGACATTGGAGGGGGTGAAAAGGAGAGGTATTGAAATACAGGTGTGTTAATATATATCAGTAAGTGAGTATATATAATAAATAAAGAATGAAAAATATAAATACCTCATTTCTGATACTAATGACTTCTTCAGGACATCGTTCACAGGATTCAAGGAGGAAGGCTACAATCAACGGCAATCAAAGACCGGAAAGGCCATGACAGTACCCAAAACATTTCATCCTGCATGTCGACACATATGGAGGACGTTATAGAAAAGATTTGCAGTGTTCTGTAAACAAATGGAAGGAACAAATGCTTGAAAACATGCAGGTGGTTTTTAATGAACTGATCCCTGAGGTGAATTTAATTGACAAAATGTATTACTTATTTACTTTTAATGATGCTATTTATGTTATGTTACATCATTATAATACGTGTACAAAAAAACGCTTAAAGATTATTGAGCTCTTAGTAATAATAATGAACAATTTAACATATTATACTGTTAGTATTAACTATTATTAAATGCCTTTTATATTGCATAATAAAAGATGCCAGACATGATGTAGTTTGATTCAGTAAACAAACTATTGTTAAATAATAAAGACGAAACAAAATTGAAGATCAGGAATATTGTAACTTTCTACGCTCTGTAAAACAAAACAACTATAATAATAAGAAGAAGAAAATGAAGAAGAAGAAAATGAAGAAGAAGAAGAAAAAGAAGAATAGAACGTAGTTTTTATTAAGTGAAACAAATCATTTATTGGTTCTGAATGTATGGCGAGCGCAACTGGCGTATAAGCTAAGCTAGCGAGCCAGGTAGCCGTATGCTATGCTAGAACCCAGCAAAGCTAACGTAAAACAGTACAAACGAGATTTGTTTGACAACTTATTCAGGGCCAGAGTGGGAGTTTCATGCTTTAGACCGGGGTTAGGGTTAGGGTTAGGCCCACTTTAGTTCATGACTGACTCTACTAAAATAATGTCAATCACATCTTCAATAGTTCTCTACAGGATTGTAATTTATTGAAATCAAAAATATCATCATTTCCAGTTCAGTGCACATGCAGCAGCCCAAGTGTTGCTTGACAGTAAAGATTCAGTGAATAACAGTTCATTCTTTAGCCCTAACGAGCAGAACTTTAGCTAAAGACTGTCGTCTCTTTTGTTGAACTCTTGCTGGTTTTAAGGAAAAATAAACTCATCTCAGTATATAGAGCTCAGTTTCTCTTTTTATTCCTTTGCGCTTTCGATGATCCATTTTTATCTCTTATTTTTTGCTTATATATCTTCAACAACTGACGTTTATTTTCAAGAAATTAAGAAATGCACGTTACAAATGTATTTTACTAACCACAAATGAATGTCTTAAGATTTAAATCCGTGAAATTGAATGAATGTGCATCGATTTGCACAAATTGAGACATAAATGTGAAACGAATGTATTAATATGTCGTATTTTGTACATGAATCAGCACAGATCAGGCGAAACACGTGAACGCATCTGGATGTGAGAGTTTGATCCCGCACTGCAGATGTATGAAACACATTTAACTTGCTCAGCGATAGATAAAACTCCTTTAAACCGCCAAGATACCGATGGATGGGTGAATTATACCAGTTTGATCAAGTAGTTTAAAGTAAGTTGGTAGATGAGCCTGGGAGTGAGATGAGGGTCCGTCTGTCACTGATGTTCAGATGTGTTCACATTAGATTGTGTTGATCCAGAGCTTCAGATGAGAGATGTTCATTAAACTAGAGATGATGCTTTATATATCATGACACCACCGAATGCCAAATTTAAAGTTTTGGAGATCGTCATAAATGATTTTCGTATGTATTTGCACTACAGTATTTAGTGTTTTATTGTGGAACGGGCAGAAATGAAATGAATAGTTGCTGTAATTTCACAACATGCCTGTGCGCTGTCGTGACTTCCGCCTGGCGCGTCCTGCCATGTGTCGTCACGTCCTGTGGTGTTGAGCTGGAGAAGATGGCGGCTGTTGTAGTGAGCGCTGATGGAGGAGTCGCGCCGCTGGACTCGGGTTCAGTTTTCCCGCGGTTACCTTTCACCATCTCCGGATCAGTCCCACCAGAACAACGCGCCGCTGGCGCTGCCCATAGTGGCCATCGACACCATCCTCAACTTCCTGTCTTACGATGAGATCAGTCTGCTGAGACCGGTGAGAAAAACAACAGCAGCAAGATCCCATCATAATGCACATGAACACCGTCAGTGGAAAACGCTTGTTGTGTTGTGGTTTACTGACATGTGCAGATCTGCTGTAATCCACTAGATCAACGCTGGTTTAGTTCGCTAACTCGCTAGATTAGATGGTCAAAAGTGTTGTCTAGTCAGGCAACTGGTTGACTTGAGAGTTTACAGCGCTGTTTAGCTGCTGACTTTGAGTTCTATGACTATTATTATGATTAAAGCTTCTTGTGCATGTCAGTTTTATTACCGTTATAAACATTTGTACATTTCTGTGATGTAGCTTTATATTACACACACACACACACACACACACACAGACAGACACACACACACAGACACACACACACACACACACAGAGACACACACACAGACACACACACACACACACACACACACACACACACACACACACACACACACACACACACACACACACACACACGCGCACACACAGACACACACACACACACACACACACACACACACACACACACACACACGCGCACACACAGACACACACGCTTATCACACACAGACACACGCACACACACACACACACACACACACACACACACAGAGACACACACAGACACACACACACACACACACACACACACACACACACACACACAGACACACACACACACACACACACACACACACACACACACACACACACACACACACACACACACAGAGACACACACAGACACACGCACAGACACACACACACACACACACATACACAGACAGACACACACACACAGACACACGCGCACACACACAGACACACACACAGAGACACACACACACAGACACACGCGACACACACAGACACACACGCCACACACACACGCACACACACACACACACATACACAGACAGACACACACACACAGACACACGCGCACACACACACAGACACACACACGCGCACACAGACACACACACACACACACGTGCGCACAGACACACACACACGCGCACAGACACACGCGCACACAGACACACACACACAGACACACACACAGAGACACACACACACACAGAGACACGCACACACACAGACACACACAGAGACACACACACGCACAGACACACACACACACAGAGACACACGCACAGACACACACACACAGAGACACACACACACACACAGAGACACGCACACACACAGACACACACACAGACATTTTAATGCTGCTTAATTCAACTGAAAACATTTGTGAATCTTGTGTACAGTGACATTTAATTGTAGTTTTTCTGACATGTCGTGTTGGGACACGTGTCATGACAGTACTTTTGTTTGTCAGGTTTGTAAGCGCATGGATGTGATCTGTCAGCGTGTCCTGAATCAAGGCTTTCTGAAGGTGGAGCGTTATCACAGTCTGTGTCAGAGACAGGTGAAAGCCCAGCTGCCCAGGTGAGATCTCTCACTTTACACTGCTGTATCACGCCATCTTAAAGGGCTCATATTATGCCAAGACCTTGTATTGTTTTTGAGCTTTAATTGCTTAAAAAACACACTTTTTATTATTCCAGTGATCATTTCCTGAGCTCTGCCAAACGCTCTGATTTCTTCCTGTCTCTGTTGGTGCTTTTCCACTGTTTGGTACGGTACAGCTCACTTTTGGGGGGTTTTCCACTGCGTTTCGTAGCTCATCAGTGAATCGATTAGAAGCACATATGTACGTGCAACAGAGATGAGTGAGTGTGTGAAAGATGTACATGTGAAAGGTGCCCACAATAGCATCACACATCGCAGCCTGCCTGAAAGACATCTCATCTTGGATGACTGAACACCACCTTCAGCTAAACCTTGCCAAGACTGAGCTCCTGGTACTTCCGGCCTCACCTGCAACACAACACAAGCTCACAATTTAAATTGGCAACACAACCATCACACCATCTAAATCAGTTAGAAACCTTGGTGTAATTTTCAATGACCAGCTGTCCTTTACCGAACACATCTCAAGGATATCACGGTCTTGTAGATATGCACTTTACAACATCAGGAAGATCAGGCCATACCTCACAGAGCACACCGCCCAACTGCTAGTTCAATCCCTGGTAATCTCCAGACTGGACTATTGCAATGCTCTTCTGGCGGGTCTTCCTGCACGATCAATCAAACCACTCCAGATGATACAGAACGCTGCAGCAAGAACCCAAAAGAGCACATGTCACACCTATCTTCATCTCTCTCCATTGGCTACCGGTTGCTGTCTGCATTAAATTTAAATCATTAATGCTCAACCCATCCGGAACCCTGCGCTTGTTCCTGCACTCCATATTCATGTATTTCTGACCTCGAATAGTCAAACATGCGATGCTTCGATAGGAGGATTCCTGATTCCACTATCAATGTCACAGTGTTGTTGATCGTGTTGTTTTTGTTATATGGGAGTGCTCAATGTCTGATCTCTCCTAAAGTTACTTTACAGCCTATTATAATAATGCTGTAAATGAAGTGAAAGAAGCTTTTATTTTAACATGCGTGGAATAAATTCAACCACCCCTGTGACATTAAAGTTTTACTTCAAGTGATCCGTGGAGCAACACGGCGCCGGAATAAATGGTTAAGACTGAAAATGCCGTGTGCTTTTCTAAAACACAGGGTGCGGGCTTTTCCACCTGCACATAAAACGCTGGACAGTAGATAGAAAACACCAGCTCCTTCACAAAAAACATACGCAAGTTATCTCGTAAAACCAGCCGGCCAGATCGCAAGATCCAGCTTAAGCGCTTTTAACATGGCTGTAAAAGCCAGATTGTAACGCTTCTCCATCAACACGGACACGTCCCTTTATTTGTTCTTCAGATTCTGGGGTTTGTGATATAGTAAACCCTGGCTGTAGTTCCACCCAGTCCTTAAAAAGGATTTCTTATAAGAGAATATCTCCCTTTACAGTAAACTCTTTAAGCTTTACTAAACTTTGCAGATCTTTTTATACTCATAAAAGACATAATATGACCCCTTTCAATCATTTTCTTAAGATGCACAAACAAGAGAGTTTACCTGAAAGTAAAGAAGTATAATCTGTGTGTGTGTGTGTGTGTTTATGTCAGGAGGGAATCTGAGCGCAGGAATCACTCACTGGCACGTCACGCAGACATTCTGGCTGCGGTGGAGACGCGACTGTCGCTGCTCAACATGACCTTCATGAAATATGTGGATTCCAATCTGTGTTGCTTCATTCCTGGAAAGGTAGATCATATCTCTCATTTAAAACATTACACTCTCTTTGAATACTTGATCAGCCTCAGATTTACACTCTTCACAAGTAATGAAATAGTCATGTGATGCTGTCTTTTTCATTTTCCACATGTAATGTGTGTTTGATGATGTAGAAGGAAATGGACTTCCTCACATTCATCATTAACTGTTATAGATGGGCTGAAACAGGCCTTGGAGGTTTTCAAGTTCAAGTGATTTTATTTATAAAGTGCTTTAAACAAGGTAGAACCTTCCAAAGTGCTGAACAGAATCAAACATAACAAAATAAACGAAAAACAAACAAACATATCAATCAGATAGCAAGGTAGGGAGCATAAAAACCTAAATCAAACATAACAAATTCAATTCAAAGTCAAGTCAAAAAGAAAAGTTCTTAACCTGTTTTTAAATTCTGATATAGTAGAGGTCATGTTGAATGCAAGGGGTGATTTATTCCAAAGTTGCAACGGGCTGCAGCCAGGGCACGATTCCTCTGTTCTTTAAACAGGTTTTTGGAATCTGAAGAAGAAACTGATCATTTGATCGAAGGCTCTATTTGAGCTATAGCAATGGAATTGAGTGGATAAATATGGGGGGGGGCAGATTATTTAGAGGTTTTGTAGCACAGGCCACATCATTGGAACGTATCGCTATACAAAGTAACCTCAAGTCCTTACTTACACACACAACAATATATATATGACACAACCTGAAAAACAAGAAATCTTTTTCAAAGAAACATTTGCCCAAAATGTCAGATTGCAGGAACACGACATACAGCTAAAAATATCAGCACTCGTCTCTCAGAAAATTGCTGCAATTGTTTTGGTATTCACGTGTTTATTGTTTTTCTTTGCGCTGCAACAACACAAAAGAAACAGAGAAGAGAAGTCGCACAGAAGTCAAAATGATTAACTTGATATTTGGTAGAACTGAAATCAATGGCTTCCTGTAACCAGTTTCTTACACCTCTCTACTGGAACTTTGGAAACTGCTCTCCAGGTGGTTCAGATGAAAAGGAGATCTCTTCACAGGTGTTCATGAGATTTTGCTGGTCATTTCAGAACTCTCCAGCACTTTGCTTGTAAGCACTTCTTGAGTATGTTTCGACATTGTCCCGCTGGAAGACCCATGACCTTTGGTGGAGATGCAGCTTCTTGACACTGTTGTACCCCTGTGTCTTTGGAAGTTTATCAGGTTCTTATCCACTATTCAAACATTCCTTTGTTGTAGTTGTGCATTAATTTGGGCTTTAGGACCCTGGGGAATCTCTGGGCGGAGTGACGACTGTAAGAGGAGGCGCGTGAATGAAAGAGACTTCTTTGAAATAAAACCATGAAGAACATTGACCTGTTTAACAAAGTATTGTGTTCAGTGCATTATTAGATGAGCATATAACATGTAACACCGGGGTGCGGATTTGAATGCATGACATGAATTATTTTAATGTTTATAATCTAAAAAACCTTCAGATATGTGCAGCACACGTGCAGTGTGTTATTGGTCTTCATTCCACATGAACACCTCAGGAGTGATTGAAAAGCATATGGAGGCATCTGATCCTCAAGGAATCATCACACTGTTCTCCTCCGCTGGGCTGTTTATGCCTGTCGTTACTAAACAACAGTGAGTCACGCCACGCATGCGCGATCCTCTCTGTTTCAGCGATCTACAGTTAAAATAATGAATCATATATACCAGGATGTGGGCCCGTGATGTAAACTATGATCTAAAATAATTTGGCCATATGCACAGCCGAAACTTTTAAAGCGATACTGACTCAAGTTGATGTCACAAGCTTTTTTATATTTTTGTGACTAACCACCCAATAAAAAATGATTTGACTAAGCCTTTTCTCATCGACTTACTTTTAGTCGACTATTTTCGGGCAGCCCTAGTGCCGTAAGCTGTAAACCTCTTGATGATATTGTGCACAGGAACATTAAGATCTCTATAAACTTGTAGCCTTGAGATTGTCCATGTTTTTTCTCTCAAATCCACAGACAAGTCTTTACCCTTTTGTTTTCTCCATGCTCAGTGTGAAACATCGCCTCCATATTAACTGGTTGCAAGTGTGATGACTATATTGCCCACACCCGCTACATTTGCCACAGGTGTGTCTACATACAAATTACAAGAGCATTACGTGCTTGAAAAGCAATTATTTCTTACAATTTTGACAAGATGCCAATAATTTTGTCCAGTCCATTTTTGAGACTTGTGTGACATTCTTCTCTGGTTGTTTGTGTTATTCCAGTGCAATAAACATGTGAATACCAAAACAATTGCAATTGCAACAATTTGAGAGAAGTGTTGCATTTTCTGACAGAATTGCAAGGGTGCCGGATGTCCCCTGACCATAACCCTACATGAGAGGAAAGAAGAGCCCTGCGGAGCTCGCGCGGCATTAAGCAAGCCCTCACAGGAAACACTGTTTATTTATTTGTAATCTCAAATGTCATTGGTTATGTTTTCAATTCATTTACTTAATATTATAATGCCGAGTTTAATCATTTCCTCGTGATGTTCCGCTATCCTCTCAAGGGAAGTAATTGATCATGCGACGAGCATTAGCTAGCGCGACGAAAGCATTAGCTGGCGCGACTCAACCGATACTGGAGGCGCACGCTGCTCTAGAGCCGCCACGCGGATGATGATAACGCTGATCATGAGGAAATCAACCGATACTGAGGCGCATCACGCTTCTAGAGCCGCCACGCGGATGATGATAACGCTGATCATGAGGAAATCAACCGGATACTGAGGCTTAACCATTTAGAGCGCCACGTGATGATGATAACGCTTTGATCATGACGTAAATCAACCGATACTGAGGCGACCGCCATTTAGAGCTGCACACGGATGATGATAACGCTTGATCATGAGGAAATCAACCGCTATTGAGGGCGACCGCTTAGAGCCGCCACTTGATGATGATAACGCTGATCATGAGGAAATCAACCGATACTGAGGGCGACCTTCTAGAGCTGCCACGGATGATGATAACGCTTGATCATGAGGAAATCAACCGCTATTGAGGCGAAATTTAGAGCCGCCACGGATGATGATAACGCTGATCATGACGTAAATCAACCGATAATTGAGGGCATCACGCTTCTAGAGCTGCCACGCGGATGATGATAACGCTTGATCATGAGGAAATCAACCGCGCATTGAGGATACAATCGCCAAATTTAGAGCTCACCACGCGATGATGATAACGCTTGATCATGACGTAAATCAACCGATACTGGATAGGCATCACGCCTAGAGCGCCACGCGATGATGATAACGCTGATCATGACGTAAATCAACCGCTACTGAGGCTACCGGCCATTTAGAGCCGCCACGCGATGATGATAACGCTGATCATGAGGAAATCAACCGTTACTGGATGGGCGCACCAGTCATTTAGAGCTGCCACGTGATGATGATAACGCTTGATCATGAGGAAATCAACCGCGATTGAGTATGGCATCACGCCTCATAGAGCCACGCCACGCGATGATGATAACGCTGATCATGAGGAAATCAACCGCTACTGAGGCGCACCATTTAGAGCCGCCAACGCGGATGATGATAACGCTTGATCATGAGGAAATCAACCGCTACTGAGGCGCATCGCCGCTAGAGCCGCCACGCGGATGATGATAACGCTTGATCATGAGGAAATCAACAGTTACTGGAGGCGACCACGCTTTTAGAGCCGCCACGCGATGATGATAACGCCTGGATCATGAGGAAATCAACCGATACTGAGAGGCGCATCACGCCTAGAGCCGCCACGATGCGATGATGATAACGCTGATCATGAGGAAATCAACCGATACTGGAGGCGCTGCACGCCATTTAGAGCCGCCACGCGGATGATGATAACGCTTGATCATGAGGAAATCAACCGCTATTGAGGCTTATCACCGCCTAGAGCCGCCACGATGATGATAACGCTGGATCATGAGGAAATCAACCGATACTGGAGGCTTAATCACGCTTCTAGAGCTGCCACGCTGATGATGATAACGCTGATCATGAGGAAATCAACCGATACTGAGGCTTAATCACCGTTTAGAGCCGCCACGCGATGATGATAACGCTTGATCATGAGGAAATCAACCGCTACTGATGGGCGCACCGCCTTTTAGAGCCACGCGGATGATGATAACGCTGATCATGAGGAAATCAACCGATACTGGAGGCGATCGCCGCTTTTAGAGCCGCCACGATGATGATGATAACACTGATCATGACTAAATCAACCGATACTGGAGGCGCATCACGCCTAGAGCCGCCACAAGCAGACAAAACAAACTTCCATCCAAAACAAAAAATATATTTGCTGTTTCTTTTTCACATTTGCCTTTTCATTTTAATATTGGCAGTCTTGCCTCCAGATGTCAGTGAAAATGAAATGTCAAATCACCGGATTGTATATTATTTTTCAATGTGACAGGGACGATGTGCTGTTACTGTAAAATGAAATGAAATGATTTTCTTCTATTTTCCATTTTGGCAAATATTTTGCTCACAGTTTTCTAAAATGAAACGCTTTAATCATCATTTCATGACTTAGTTTATTTATTTAAATTTGTCAGGATTTACATTTCATACCCACCCATTTTAAAGCCGCAACTAAAATGCAGTGGAAAAGCAGTCGAGCTGTACCCGGATCCGGTGACTGTACCGATCCGGTATTTTGTACCTTTACTGTACAGTGGAAAACACCATTTGAACCATCGCCTAGTATGAGCATCCAACTCTTTAACAGTGTAAATAAGTCAGAATGTGTGAACCATAACCCTTTAAGCACGAAAGTGCATCCAGCAAATTTATTCACTTAGCTCACATTGCTAGTAGAGAAATGTTTTTCATTCCGGTCTGTGGTTTTCTGAGTTTAGTTCGCCTCTCTGGTAAAAATTGTTTAGACTCATTGTCCATCAGTAGCACACATCTTACAGGGGTGAAATAAAACCCTTAGTGCTTAGTTTGTTTGGTTTTTCTCATCATGTTCAGTGTTAGAGTTGAGAAGTTTTTTTATTGAGAAAGTCAATTTGTCTTTGTCTCTTTGTTTTTTGCATCTGTAGGTGATAGATGAGATTTATCGTGGTTTTACGGTATCGCGGAACTCAACTCGTGCTCCCTCAGAGAGCCTCACGAGGTTCTTCAGGAACCGCGGACATTTCCCTCATGGCCATGGAGTACTTTGATGAGAAGATTGTGCCAATCCTGAAGAAGAAGCTTCCTGGAGCTGATCTGTCTGGACGCCCCATTGATCTGCTCCAGGCATAATCTTAAAAAATGACTGTCTCTTTAGTTTTTTTATGAAATATTTTGATACGCCATGTTTAATGTCTGCATTTGTAATTTAGCACCTAAACATATTTTTTAGCTACTAGGAAATCTAACACCCTTTGTAAGTTGTAGTGGCCGGTCCCTCCACCTCTGACCTCTGACCATTCATGTCACTGCTGGCCAAAAACACGCCATCGCTATCCCGAGATGACCAAGGTCCAGCAGCAGGTAAAGGTGAATGGGCGCCGATGGCGCCCCCCGCGACGGAGATGCAGGAGGTGCGGTCAAGCAGCTGGAGCAGCAGAAGCAGCTGCAGGACCAGGAGCAGAAACTCTGGAGCAGTCGCGAGGTGATCGCGCGAGCAGAACGCCGCCTGGCCGAGCTGGAGCACAAGCTTAGGGGAACTGATGGACAGCACGGGCGTCGCTGCTCCTCCACGAAGGCCGCCGACGGCCCCGAGGGACGCAGAGCGGGCGCTGGCGTGAAAACGCGAACGCCGGACGCCCGCGACACTCTAAACGCCTCGCGCAGCAAAAATAAGGGAGACGTTTCTACCCCTGTGTATTTTAAAGTTTTCCTTTGCTTCCTTCAAGCCAATATCGCTTCATTTTTCACCAGTGTTCGACGTGACGCTGAAAGTGTCGCTAAATGAAAGGACTGTTGGAAACCAGAGGGGTTTTTGTTTTATCACTCATATCAAATATTACACTAACGCTTTGAAGTCCCATTGCTTATTTTTAATGTTTGGCGTCGAATTTTTGAGCAACATAGCTGCAACCGGGCGAAGCTGTAAGAGGAAGCATTGCAAAGGTCACTGAATGTACAAAGCTTTAGTAAATCAGCTGCAAGACATTTGCAAAAACTTGAGCTCGCCTCCATGTGGACAGAACACTACAATGAACACAAGTATGACGAGCCGCCTTGCTCCATCCACGCCAAAACATCATTTTTGCTATTTGGCACTAGCCAAGACCGTAAGTAGATTCAGTGTGCACCGGCATTCAAATGAGATCCTCCTCTTGAAATGGACAACACACAGGTGTGTGACGCCAGACTATTAAGTTATAATGTTATATAAATGGTAAATATCAGCTTTGGTCTATGTTGTAAGGGGTTGAATGTTTCTGGCCTGAGATGTGCCTCAACAGTAAGAGCAAATGAAAGGTCTTTGCAGGTGTAGCATACATGATGATGATGATGATGTTGTCTCGTCTGAAGATGGTCACTCACTGAAGATGTGTCTTGTAGGTGTCAATGCCATGTTCACCTGCCACTGTTTGTAGGTGTAAAATTTGCTGCAAATAGAGCTGTGTCAGTGCAATAAAAAATGTGCAAAGCCTTATTACTAGAAAAGTAAATTATTGATATTTGCCTGTAAATTCAAGCTGCTGTTTGTAATTTATGCAGTCGGAGCTGATGGTCCATCTATTATATATAATGTTCACGCTCTTTAAAGTTTGGTGTACTCTGACCTGCCAGTTTGTATCACGACGACGCGCAGGTCCATTAGAAGGTTGATAGATTTCGCTTGACATTTTCAGTCACGGAAATGACAATATAGCTTTAAAATAACAACAATAACTGTGCAATCCATGATGTGTGGATAAAACCCAACGCCTTGATGTGCTGCATTATGTTTGGTTCCATATAATGCATGGGTCTGCTTAGAAGTTCCCACATTTAAAATTTAGTGTTATCAGAAAGCATAAGAGGATACTGCCTTATACTGTACATAAAAACAAAAGAAGTGGATTTAGGAAGGCCACTTGGAAGTCATGATGCATGATAGATTGTATGGATCTTCTTGAGCCATTAACAGCATCAAACAGACCTGATGTAATCCTGAGACGGGAGAGACAACTTTATTTTAGCATCTAAACTATTTCTCATGGTTTTAAAATGAATGCATGTAGCAGCTTTGGAAACAGTCTTCATAGGCAGTGGAACAGAATTAGATGTCAAATATAAACCGAAATTTTGGTCATAACCAAACTGTGATTCAAACAGATTTCACAGTGGACATGGAAAGGCAGTGATGCATATATGTTGTCTTCAGAAATCAATCAGATAAAGTTATCTCAGGAGAAGTAAAGCAAACATTGGATGCTTTCTCAGACCTAACTTTTCATTGTATTGATTTCACAGGATTAACACTTTATTCAAAGTGACTCACAAGAGGTGCTTAACGCCTTGCCTCAGTTGTTTAATAGGAATCAAACCGTGAACTCCAACACCAGTCTCTTTAACCAGTAGGACACAACTGAGTTTCTTCTGGGTATCGTAAACCTCCTTTGGATTTATTAAATCAAGGATAATGATTTGCTCTGGCTGCAGGATCACACACAACCTATAGGAATAGCTTTAGATTCCTCCCACCACAGAACAAAATGCCACTGTAGAAAAACCTGCAATTTTTCATTTAAAATATAATATAATAAAGTTTATATAATATAAAGTTACAGACTTTAAAGGAAAAGGTCACACAAAAATAAAACATTCTCTCATAATTGACTTACCCTCATGTTATCCCAGCTGTATATGACTTCCTTTAATCGGGCCAAATTCAAATAGTTTAATAAAATATGCCATTACTGTCACATAGAGTCATAATGAAAGTCAAGCTTAAGACCAGGAGAGCAGATCTTTTGTAGATGGCAAATCTTCAAATCAGAGTGTACTGATGGAGTCATCAATGCCTGACATGAAGTGTAGATCATGCATCTATATGCATATATAGATCGCTTTTAAGGGACAGTCCCAAAGCACTGAGATGACAATAGAAACAATGCATAGAGAAATGAAGTAGTAGACTCCCTCCAGATTCTTACTGAGACACTTCTGTGTCATATACAGATAAAGACATGTTCACATCTTGGGCCTGTTGTCCCCTTTTGAGTTTTGACATTTGATTGAATCATGAGCAAATGGTCACCAACTCAGTGGGACATAATGGGAAAACGCCCTAGCGCCACCACATGTTGCTATGTTCTTCCAATACAATGTACATTACTGTTAGAACTGATTTTAATAAAACTATTTTAATACTTTTGTCTAAAATATTAGAAAACGCTCCTGCAGAAAAAAACAATATTCATTAAAACTGAGTTCGCATTCAGGCCCATCAGAGTAAAGAAACTGTGTTCCAATTATTAAATCATTTCCTGCTCAAGGCTTCATCTAACTACCAGTTTTGCTTGATCTGAGTGCTGCATTTGACATTATAGATCATGACACACTCTTTGTTTGTTTTTAACTCAATTAAAAACATAGCTCATTAGCCATGCTATTATATAAAGCATTTCCATCCTTGTATGCCAGTACTTGTATATCAGATTAAATGCAAATGATTATATTTGCCTGAATAACAGCAGCTGCGCTTTTAGTTTCTATTTTGGGATGCCCATTCACCCTGAAGTAATACGACAGCTTCAGTTTGGAGTTATGAAGACGATCAGATGACCAGCACACGTGGAGAAAACAACAGCTAAACGCAAGATAAAGTACTTGCTTTTAAAAAGTTTCAAAAGTAAATTGTCTTGGTAACACTTTACAATAAGTTAACTTATAAATAAATGTTAACTTTACTTAATGCATTAGCTTACATGAACTGACAATGAACAATATAGTTTTACTGTTTATTAATCTTTGTTAATGTCACTAGAGTTGTACATGTTTATTTAATGTGCATTAACCAATGTTAAAAGGTTTGTTGTTAAAACTGCACAGACTACATAAACTTTAGCAGCAAATGGAGTGAATGTAAAACATAACCCACCAAATCTGCCTACTGAATGGCACAGAACATCATGTCTGGTATTTCAAAATAAAAAGTACACTAGCTAATGTAAGATCCTGCAGTAATGACACTAAACCTAACACTGATATACACTAACGGTGACACACACTAACGTGACAAACACTAACGTGACAAAACACTAGTATTGACACACACTTAACGCAACACACTAACGCGGACACACACTTACGCGACAAACACTCAACATGATATACACTAGCATGACATACACTAACGTGACACACACTAACGTTGGCGCATTAATTAACGCGACGCACACTAACGCGACACACACTAAGCGACAAACACTAACGGACGCACACTCAACGGACACAATACACTAACGTGACAAACACTAACGTTGACAAACACTAACGTGACGCATAATTAACGTGACGCGACACTAACGCGACAAACACTAACGTGACGCACACTAACGATGACGTACACACGCGTGACACACACTAACGCGACATACACTAACGTGACAAACACTAACGTGACAAAACACTAACGATCGCGCACTAATGTGGACGCGAGCATTAACGCGGACGCTAATACCGTAACGCTGGACGCACACTAGCGTGGCGCATACACTAACGCGTGACGCATTACACTAACGCGGACGCGACACTAACGACAAACACTAACGTGGACAAACACTTAACGCGACGCACACTAACGCGACGCGGTACCCGCATTGGACGACATTGACGCGACACACTAACGTGACGACACACTTCAACGTGGACGCAACACTAACGCGATTGAACACTAACGTGACACAATAATTCAACGTGACGTAACACTAACGGACGCACACACTAACGCGACAAACACTAACGGACGCATCAATTAACGCGGACGCGACACTAACTGACGAACACTAACGCGACGAACACTAACGCGACAATTACACTAACGCGGACGTAACAACTAACGCGGACACACACTAACGCATGGACGAACACTAGCGTGACGCGCGCTAACGCGGACGCACACTGACGAACACTAACGTGACGCACACTAACGTGACGAACACTAACGTGACGCACACTAACGTGACGCACACTAACGTGACGCACACTAACGTGACGCACACTAACGTGGCCTTTAACTAACGGTAAGTGACTAATACTAACGCGGACGCACACTAACGGACGCACACTACCGTGTGACGACACTACCGCGGACGCATACTAACGCGGACGACAATTACCGCTGATTACACACACCTGCGACGCTTAATACACTAACGCGTGACGCTACACTAACATTGGACGCAACACTAACGTGATCTAACACTAACGCGACGCCACCTAACGCGGACGCACATTAATGACGACACCGCCTTGACAAACACTATTAACGTGACAAACACTAACGCGGACGCGACACTAACGTGGCCAATTACACCGTGACGCTATACACTAACGTGACGCACACTAACGTGACGCACACTACCGTGACGCACACTACCGTGACGCACACTAACGTGACGCACACTACCGTGACGCACACTAACGTGACGCACACTAACATGACATACATATTACTTAAGTATGTATTATGTATTTCGTTACTGTTCACCTCTGTTATAAACTCATTTTAGGAATCTTTACACTTCCATGATGAATAGAAATATAAGTAATGTATTTGTTATATAAAAAAAGTGCATAAATGGAATGGACTAATCACTGCCGCTTGTGATTACAGACAGTTTATTTAAACATTTATTCAATATACATCGCTGCTGAGAATGAAAGTATAAGCAGTGTAACAGAGTCATTTCTATGTGTTTGTCAGGATGTGAAGGACTACTGTGTTTAATATGCAAATTTCTTCTATACTTAATAAGCTGAATAGAAACTTCGTCAGAGCGCCCCCTACAGGAACTCACAGCACTCCTCTCGCATATATTTATCCTCTCATTGGCTCCTGAATGATGTCAATCATTAACACTGTCATCATTTATTGTTACTGTGTAGTTAAGTTCAGAGATGTGTCCATGTTTTTGTTGAAAACATCCTGTAATCCCCTTAATTAATACGCACACTTTCTCAGGTTCAAATTTGACTGCTGATTTACATTCATTGAATGTGTAAACGATTAACTTACATCATTACATTTTACATTCACATAGTATTATTTAAAAGGTCTAATCATTCGGTTTATACGCTATAAACTCGGTTTGTAACCGATTCACTATTATTTATTAAGTTATTTTTTATATACATTTTTGTAGAGATCTGCTCTTGCAGGAAATGTAAACACTGATTCACAAATTATAACACAAGACTAATGAGTAACACGTGCAAGTAAATACAAGCCTTTAAAGGAACACGTCTAAATGAAACTAATGCTATATTATCATTAGTGTTCTCAAATAAATAATGAATACATAAATAACACATAGAAAATGAAACTCTTAGCATTTATTTACGCTATTCTCTCAGGCGCGGTGACGTCACCCCACAGACTCCGCCCCCGCGCTCGTCAGAAATCGAAAGATCTCCGGTAGGTCCCGTCGCTTCAGGAGATGTGGGTCAGTGTCAGTTAAGGTCCGTGTCGTTTCCACACTCACATCCTGACGAGTATCACAGCGAGAGACACGCGTGGAGAAATGGGCAAATCGAGTAGCCTCGCGAGGACTTCGAGTGGGTTTATAGCGACCAGCCTCACGCGGACCGCAGGAAAGAGATTCTTCTGCGAGTCTTTTTCCGCTTCTCACAGGAAATCTAACAGCCGATTATAGAAACCACACAGATCCGTGAGATCACTGCGTTTACCGCGTCGCGTTGTGTGTGCTTTTGTGTGCACTCACACACAACTGATTGTGTTTAAAACCGTCTCGCGAAAGCTAAAGTTAAGCGGCTATTTATTTCCCCTGAGGCGTCTTTAATGTGATGTCATACGTGATGAAAGGAAACGCAAAGATCGTGTCATTAAAACGTTTAGTCTTTATGGATTTACAGCTGAAATAAGAGTAAAGTGTGACCGTTATATGTGGGCCACTCCCCGCCATTTCCTCACTGCATCGTCCCATAGCACACAACACACTGTACCGTACTACACAACATACTGTACCGTACTACACAACATACCAAAATCGCACTACACAACACACTGTACCGCTACTACACACAACACACTGTACCGCATACTACACAACATACTGTACCGTACTGTACACAACATACTGTAAAATCACTTCACACAACATAATCTGTACCATACACAACACACTGTACCGTACTACACAACATATTGTACCATACTACACAACACACCGTAACCAGCACTACACAACATACCGTAACCATGTACTACACAACTTATACCGTACCGCTACTACACAACATGCTGTACCAGATTACACACATACTGTAACCGCACTACACAACATACTGTACCGTATTACACAACATACCAAAATCGCACTACACAACATACCTGACATACCGTTACCACAACGAAAATACTGTACCGTTCTACACAACACACTGTACCGCATACTACACAACACACTATGCATACCGCGTACTACACAACATACTTTGTACCGTACTACACAACACACTGTACCGTTACTCACACAACATACTGTACCATTCGCACTACACAACATACCTGTACCATACTACACAACATACTGTAAAATCGCGACTACACAACATACTGGTAGGGCTGGGCCATATGGCAAAAATGTAAACTCGATAATTTTTTTCCATATTGATCGAATAACGATATATATTTCGGATATATAAACTGTTAATGCTGCCAGCTTTAAAAGAGGATCCCAACTATGACTGAAGCCATGAAAATTTGAGGTTTCATTAAAGTACATTTTAAAGTATAGTTTTTGTCCACAATTTCATCATTTTGCATAATAACCTCGAGGTTAGTTTGACTTTGGTCGCTAAGCTTCCACTTATTTTTTGTCATCCTCATGCCGAAGTTTGTTTCTGCGGCGTCGCAGGGAAATTGACTTTGTTCTTTGACGTGAACGCTAAAAGCTACATCGCTGATTGGCTGATGTCGACATTTCTGCTGTGCGGGATTGGCTCTTTATATTAATCCATATGGAGTAAAAATGCCTAGAGCTCATCATCGCTATCAACATATATTTTATCGCGATTCGATATGATATCGTTTTATCGGCACAGCCCCAACATACCGTACCATAGCACACAAACATACCGTACCGCTACCACAACATACCGTACCGCACTACACAACATACCGTACCGTACTACACAACATACTGCACCGTACTACACAACATACTGCACCGCATCACACAACAACACTCCAAAATCAGCATCTACACAACATACCGTACCATACTACACAACACACTGTAACCACCGCACTACACAACATACTGTACCGTACTCACACAACATTACTGTACCGTGACTACACAACATACTGTAACCCAGATTACACAATACTGTACCGTTGCGACTACACAACATACCGTACCGCACTCACATAACATACTGTAACCGCACTACACAACATACTGTACCGTGACTACACAACATACCGCACCGCACTACACACAACATACTGTACCGGTGTACTACAACATACTGTACCGCATCACACTAAACATACTCAAATCGCACTCACACAACATACTGTAACCACACTACACAACACACTGTACCGTGCATCTACACAACACACTGTACCGTACTACACAACATACTATTACCGTACTCACACAACACACTGTACCGTTACTACACAACATACTGCACCGTACTACACAACATACTGTACCATACTACACAAACATACTAAAATCAGACTACACAACATACTGTGGGGCTGGGCGATATGGCAAAAATGTAAACTCGATAATTTTTTCCATATTGATCGAGCATAACGATATATATTTCGATATATAAAACTGTTAATGCTGCCAGCCTTTAAAAGAGGATCCCAACTATGACTGGAAGCCATGAAAATTTGAGGTTTCATTAAGTACATTTTAAAGTATAGTTTTTTGTCCAGCCAATTTCATCATTTTGCATAATAACTCGGCGTTAGTTTGACTTTGGTCGCTGTTTTCCACTTATTTTTTGTCATCCCTCATGCCGAGTTTGCTTTCTAAGGCGTCGTAGGAAATTGACTTTGTTCTTTGACGTGAACGCTAAAAGCTACACGCTGATTGGCTGATGTCGCATATTTCTGCTGTGGTGATTGGCTCCTTATATTAATCCATATGGAGTAAAAATGCCTAGAGCTCATCATCGCTATCAACATATATTTTATCAGCCGATCCGATATGATATCGCATTACGGTAACAGCCCTAACATACCGTACCATAGCACATAACATACCGTAACCGCACTACACAACATATACTGTACCGTACTCTCACAACATACCTAAAAACCGCATGCTACACAACATACTGTACCGTGACTACACAACATACTGCACCGCATTACTCACACAACATACTGTACCGCTACTACATTAACAACATACTGTAACCGCATCACACAACATACTGTAACCGATTATCACATTAACATACTGTACCATACTACACAACATACTGTAAACCGGTACTACACAACATACTGCACCGTGACACTACACAATACTGCACCGCACTGGCTACACAACATACTGTAACCGTATTACTTAATAAACATAATTGTACCATAGCACACAACATACCAAAAATCGGGTACTCACTGTAATGGTGACGGTGTAATGGTGACGGTGGTGACGGTGTAATGGTGACGGTGTAATGGTGACGGTGTAATGGTGAAGGTGTAATGGTGACGGTGTAATGGTGAAGGTGTAATGGTGACGGTGTAATGGTGACGGTGTAATGGTGGACGTAATGGTGACTCTGTAATGGTGACGGTGTAATGGTGAAGATGTAATGGTGAAGATGTAATGGTGAAGATGTAATGGTGAAGATGTAATGGTGACGGTGGTGACGGTGTAATGGTGACTCTGTAATGGTGACAGTGTAATGGTGACAGTGTAATGGTGACGGTGGTAAAATGAGAGTCTGTGTCACAGAAGAAGGGTTGTGTAGCTTTTATCTAATGCCCCACTCATCCCACCTCCATTCCAAAAGTGCTGAAATCTGAAACTTTCTTGCTGGACAAATAATTGTGTTTTGACCTCACACGAGTCTGACGTCATCCAGTAAAGCCTTTTACACAATCACACACAGTGTAAGTTACACAAGGGCTTTGCTTTGCATAGAGACAATGCAGCGGTTGTTTATCCCATGTCATCAAAAATAAAAAGTGCATGTGATCTTGTTATCTCTTTATATGCCATGAATGAATAATGAAAAGGCTGATGAAGCAGTACATCAACTAAAGTTCATTTTTTCACAGTCCACATCATTTCAAAGTTGTTTCAATGTCTGCATTGAAAGTGTTCAACCACAATAACAACAACATGACCAAAACCCTCCAGCCGCTATATATTGAGGAAGAAGGAAAGTTAAATAAATCATTCATAGTAATAGGAAGGAATTGTTAGTCTTGGTTTCATGGTGACTTTAAAGTCTCCCTGTAGTAGAGAATTTGTTTTAAACGATAAATATTAACGCGTCATCCCCCAGAAAATGAATTCTTTGTGCTTTTAAATGGCTTGAATGTAACTCTACACCTGTGCTTTATTAACTATTCATTTCGATCCGGCTGTGAATATGCAAACTAGTACCTACCGAATCCAAAGGTCCAAATAGCTAGATATTAACAAAGAGGTATAATCGTATGTTTTTTACTGTGGAATGGAATATATGGCCGCTTCTAGAGATGAAAGTTGTGCCTTTCAAGTAAAGCGAAGCTAATCGCTTATTGCTAAAGACTGATGATTCTCTGGGAAGTCTTGACACGCCTCAAAAAAGAGTGTTTCTATTACAGTTTAAGCTTAGAAACCAAAGTTAAGGCAAGTTGAATTGACTTTAGACATATCAGTCTTGATTGTTTTGATTGGATTCTTTCAGGTCTACACCAGCCCTTACAATCCGAGCTCAATCAGATTATTTAAGTGTTTCCATGAGGGCTTTTCAGTCCCATTAGAAATGGATTATTTGGGTGCATGTAAACACAGCTTCTGATGCCTAGCTGACGTGGACTTTTATTCAAAGTGACTTACAGTATTTATCATCAAACTTATTCCTTATCCTAACACAATTGAGTTACAGGAACACAAACACTGATGGTTTGATGGACGCTAGCATACAGTACTGTTTAAAATGTACTTGTGTGTGTTTGTACAAGTGTTGGAGCAAACTTTGTCTTCATGCTAGTTCATGTTTGTCTGTTACATTAGACTTACCTGTAGAGACATGTAAGAACACTAGTCCCACTCAGTTTAAAACACTGTGTTAGAAAGAGCTCAAATGTGTAGGCTATAAATGTATTTATAGTAACAGATCCTAATCCACCATTACAGCTTATGAGGGTTAACAGTTTACAAATTACAGAACAGCTTTACACAGCTCGAAATGAACTTGGTAGCACTGGTGTTGCTAACTTTAAAGAGTTAGAAACACCCACGAAAAATAAAGAATACAGATCAACTGAGCAACTAAAGCAACAATGTATTGTTAATGGCCAAAATGCTAATGGATTGACCAAAATAATACCAATTTTACCATTAAAACATGCATGTTATGCTTCCTGTTCATCATGATTTCATGAAAAATCACATTTTCAAATCATAAAATTTCAAACACCCACATGTTATTTGCTTAAAGCGATTGTAATTTACTCTTCCTCCAGTTGTTTCCAAACCTGTATAAGGGTTTAGTTACTAACTTTCATTAAAATATCTCTTTGTACTCCAATTACAACAAAGACATTTTACAGGCTTTGGAACTATCGGAGTGTGAGTAAAAAATGATTAAAAAACTGTAAACTATCCCTTTAAATTGTATGTGTGAGGCGACAGTTCTCATATCACACTGTCAATCATCTCTTCTGCACTGACTAAACCCTCAAATGTTCTCGTCATAACCTTTAGAGAAACCGCTGAAACTACATCACATCATGTTATGCATAAACCCATCATGTTACGTTTATATTGCAGTGTCTAAGTGTCTGGCTGTGTTTCACCTGGTGACTGCTGCACCGCTGTGAGGGGGAACACAAATGCTTTTGAAGAGGTTTGCTCATGAATGTATTTAAAATACAAACCTGTCATTGCTCCCGGCTGTAACCCGTTGCAGTATGAAACACACAGAGCTCAGGCACAAGTGGCTGCAAACACGTCCTCTCTAGCCAGTAAAAGCAATGAAAGAAGCACTGGACATACTCTGCAGTAATTACCAAACGCTCTGTAGAGAAATAAAACTGGTCACACTTTAAACAAAAAATATGCAGTCACACAGTGTTATTTGAGGAGTCACACAGGTTAAATTTCAGGAGCAAGTGGTCACAGCTTGGAGCCCTGGTTAATAAACACTAGGGCTGTGCATCACCACTAATTTCACCAAACAATGTGTATATCCATAATGATACATATTGCAAAACGGGTCCATTTTAATTGATTTTCTTTTTGATCAGAATTAATTAACACTATCGCCTCTTTACTTAATGTTATTATCTGATTATTCTACACTGAATTAACAATAGTAGTAACTGAATGTTTTTGCCAAATCTGTTACTATATACCTAGCTTTTAATTTAACCTTTGGATATAGTTTTAAGTGAAAAAACAAAATAATGATGATACTAGGGTTGGGCTACCAAATTGGCATTGGACAATGTCTACAGTAAAACATTGCGGTGGACGATGACATCGGGTGGCCGGATATCAGCGTGCTAGATGGCCAACCAAAACTTGTGCGTGTGATGCGAGAGCGCAGAACTGTTCCTCAAGTAGAAAAGCATTGATGCACTTGGGCTGAGGGCGCAATGTGACAATGGAGCCGAGAGCGCAGGAACTGTTCCTCAAGTAGAAAAGCATTGATGCACTCGCGAAAGGGCAGCCAGAATCTGGAGCGTAGAGAAGCAGAACTGTTCCTCAAGTAGAAAAGCATTGATGCACTGCGAGGGCGCAGCCAGATACGGAGCGAGAGCGCAGAACTGTTCCTCATGTAGAAAAGCATTGATGCACTGCGAGGGCGCAGCCAGATACGGAGCAAGAGCGCAGAACTGTTCCTCAAGTAGAAAAGCATTGATGCACTTTCGCGGCAAGCGGCCGAATATCATGGAGCTGAGAGCGCAGAACTGTTCCTCAAGCAGAAAAGCATTGATGCACTGCGAGCCTTGCAGCCAGATAATGGAGCCGAGAGCGCAGAACTGTTCCTCAAGTAGAAAAGCATCGATGCACTCGCGAAGCGCAGCCAATCATGGAGCGAGCGCAGAACTGTTCCTCAAGCAGAAAAGCATTGATGCACTGCGAAGCCAAGAGCCGATAATGGAGCGAAGAGCGCCAGAACTGTTCCTCATGTAGAAAAAGCATTGATGAACTGCGCAGGGCGGAATCTGATACGGAGCGAAGCGCAGAACCGTTCCTCAAGTAGAAAAGCATTGATGCACTAGCGGTAGCCAAGCAGCCAGATAATGGAGCCGGTGAGCGCAGAACCGTTCCCTCAAGTAGAAAAGCATCGATGCACTGCGCGAAGCGGCGCAGCCAGATCACGGAGCGAGGCGCAGAACTGTTCCTCGAGTAGAAAAGCATTGATGTACCTCGCGCGGGCGCAGCTGTGACACGGGGCGAGGCGCAGAACTGTTCCTCAAGTAGAAAAGCATTGATGCACTGCGACTAGCGAATCTCCAGTCCAGTACAGGTAGAAGACATCTAGCGATACATGACACTGCTTTGCAAAACAATGCTGTGTCACAATGAGCTTGGCTTTGGCTCAGTTGCAGAGTAGGGTGGTATTCAGTAGAGATGATGGTCGTTAATCCGTGTGTCTTAGATCATCATGGTAAATGATTGTGTTTGTGGAGGGTTTCACAGAACTCCAGCCTGTCAGGAGGTTTTCTAACAAGAAAGGACGGTGGTATCTTCACGTGTGTCTGGAGTGCGTGAGGCGAGACTTCGCTTCTGCATCTGCTTAGGAAGCCAGCGGTGGTGTGTAGGGTTCACTTACACTGAAGATCATCATCGGTGATATGATGCAGTTCAGACATGATATGACACAGAGTCAGGCACTGGGAGTGACATTAGTCCAGTAAAGCCCAGTATGAATCCAACTCCTGCAGCATTGACTTTCCTCAGCTGTGACCATGATCACAAACAAAAGCGTGTTCATGTCTCTCTCCTGCGGCTATATCCACGTAACATTAATGAGTGTGATGTGCGTCTCACACCATGACTCATCTGTCTCCTCTGACCCTGACCCGTCTCTGCTCTCTCAGATCCACAGCAGGCTCATAGTTGTATGACTGTGATCCGTCATATGAATAAACATTTACAATCTCCTCGAACTGTCATTGTCATCTTGATCTATTGTTTTTAATTTATTAACAAGTTTGACTTTTATAAAATGGCCGCGGATTAAAATTTGTTGCTAAATAATTGTGATTATCATTTTTCTTGTTATCGTGCAGCCCTAATAATCACATATGACCATTATAAGCGATGTCTTTACTGATTTTCTGGACCTTGAAAGTGAAAATGCAGCTAACCTTTTAACTGTAAAATCTGGGTGGGATGATTGGGTTTTAGATGATTTTTAAGGTTAGTTGTGTTGCTCTTTTCATTGCTTCTGTTTTAAAACAAGGTTGACTGGACCCGATCGCAGTTCCCTCTAGCTCACATGCTCAAAACTTGTTCCTTTGAAACCAAGTCTATTAGGATTTATTCAATCAAACTGACTGTATTAGTCGAAGGGGAATCTCTGAGTAGCATCTCTTTACCCGTTAGCTGGATAGAGCTCTTGGGTATGCTTCGATAATATGATTTTGCTTATCGCTAAAACAACAATATCGATAATATATAGCACGATATGTCTTTTCCACCTTATTTGTTAGTGAGTCATTGAAAAATAATTCAAAACAATTTTTAAATAGACTGCAGCAATTCACATTTTGCTAAAACCTTTAGTACATAATATATTTTAGTTTTTTTTCTTGTGTTGTCATTGAATGGGTGTGTATTTTCACATTTTTTCTTTCTTCTATATATTAAATGCATTTCTCAATATGTTTCCTGTACAGCTGCTTTGTATTGATGCAAATTGTAAAGAGCGTATTCAAATAAAGTTGAGTCGAGTCGAGGTGCATGTGTTTTTCTGACAGTGATTTCTGTCTGAAACAAAAAATGAGTGATTCTCCAGAATCGAATTACGCAGCTCTCAATGCAGACCAGGAACTCTGAGGCGTCCATTGTTCTGCTTGATCACTCTAATGTGCTTTACTTCTTTGTTTTTTTATATTTCGACAGCTAAATATCCAGAGATCAAAGTCTTTGATGGGACCTGACCCCAGGCTGAAATGGATAGTCTGTATGATGGTTGCCGTCCAGTTTTGGCTTTCTACTTGGTGAAGGACCTGCCGTGGAAATGGGTGTTGTTCTGGACATATGCATTTGGGAGTTGTATAAAACCATTCAATGGCTGGCCCATTCGCGAGATCTCCCACAACGACGCTTTTCGGTAACAGCCGTGCAAAATTGAACCGCTGGTTTGCCATTTTGTTAATCTTCCCGTTAAGGTTGCCCTTACTCTCGCGTCGTTTAAAGGCTACCATCTAGACCACAATTTCATACAGCTACTTGGGTGGAGATGGGTGTGGATGTGGACATACACCTACCCGATTTCTCGAGGGGCTGGTTCTTTTGCACTCGTTTCCGCCAAGCTTGTCTGGATAAGCGTTTCAGCCGCTGTTCTCACGCCATCCGTCCATTGTGCATCAACCCCAAACCCATTAGTCAGCTGGAGCTGGTTAATGTGGCCCGGTGCAGTTAACCTTTAATGCCCTCCCCTCTATTGGATGTGTGGAGTCAAGCCTGTGGTGTACATGATGAGTAAGAGGGTCAATGTTAGGGATGGGTCTCCATCCCATCTCAGAACTTACTTCATTGCCGGAGCACTATATGTTCCTCAAAGGCCATGAGACCTATTCTTACTATGGATCACTAAACCTGCTTTTACTTTCAATGTTGGCTACCACAGCGACTAACACCACTTGACTTCCCCAGCATTCCAGGATGCAGACTACCTATGGTAAGATGTTCACTGATCACTAATAATGATTTCCTACCAATTCACCAATGTTTTTTTAACTGTTAAGTTGTAGGTATTTCATTAAATCTCATGGAATTTGTTTTGCTCATAATTGGTGCTTTTCCACTGCATAGTATGGTACAGTGATGCAGGTCCAGTGCGCGTATGGTTGGAAACCACTGCATTTTCAGTAAGCGCTTAGGGGGTAGGTGAGATTATAGACTTGTAGTTGGTTCATTACATGCCTTTACTGCCGTGACCGAATAATTTATACAAACACACACACACACACAGGAGCAATGAAGGATATATATGATGACAATCAATGCCAGAAGAACCGAGTGCACAACTAATGCTTTCGGTGTAGGTCAATTACTTCCGTGAGAGGATAGCGGAACATGCGAGGAAATGGTTAAACTCTCTGCGTGCATATTGGTGTGTAATACTAAGTAAAATGAATTGAAAAACATTTGAGATTACAAAATAAATAAATGAGTGTTTCCTGTGAGGGGCTTGTAATGCCAGGCGAGCGCTCTTTCTCCTCATGTACATCTGTTATGCCCTCACACATTCATTTTACCTGCTGCACTTGCATTAGTTTTGTGCTTTCGGTTCTTTCTGGCATTGATTTGCAGTCATAATTGATGGAATAGGGTTTCAAGCGTCATACAAACCACAGATACTGGCGTCACGGTGACTGTTGCTGAATATTGTTTTTATTTAAATGCAGCGGGTTTTGTGTCTTCGATTGTTGCAAATCAATGAGCGCCAGACAATCAGTGATCTACAGTGTTTACGATCGTCACGTTTTAGTATCGATGCGATGCGGCGGAACCTCAGCAGAGGTGGTACCAAAAATAGCAGCGGGTTCTAGATTACGACACGCGAAAGTGAAAAGACCCTGGAAGTGCGGCGAACCGTACCATGCAGTGGAAAAGCACTAAATGTACACCTACCACTAGGGATGGGTATCGATTAAGGTTTTAAGCGGTATTACTACTTTTATCGATACCACTTATCGATCCGCAATTGCCTATCGGTACTCTTATCCGGTACTTTTGTTGTGTTTTTAATAAAAACAAAAACAAATTGAGAACAAAATTAACACTTTATTTTTGAAATGTAAAATAAAATAATTATATATAGCCTAACAAACAGCAATGTTTGAAGCAAATATATATTATACAAAACAAAAATAAATCAAATAAATAATTTCTTTTGTAAAAGAATGTCCAGTGCTTTTAAAGCAGCACAGTTGGGTAGGTAGACTGCAGAAGAACTGGCCTTAAAACTTTATACATGTCTGGAACTACTGCAATGTACACTACAAGATTTAAGTGTATGTATTTCATCACTACAAATTCATTATTAGGTCATTTCTACTTGATCATTTCTTAATAAGCATAGTTTATTCTTATTCATCTATTTGTAAATGCAGTACACTGTAAAGAGGCTCTTTTAATGTCTATGATTTATTTAGCTACTGCAGAAAAAATACATATTATTCATAATTTAACTGAGGCGTGATGTATTTATTAAATTATTAAATACTAATTTGTAGGAGACCTTATAGGATGCTTATATGCGATTGTTATTTGGGAAGACTGCTAACACATTTACCTGAGGAGGTGGATGATGAACTAACTAGACAGCTCGAAAACTTTCTCTGTCCGCGCATGATGAACTTTTGAAAGATGTTTTGATGGTTAGCATGTGTTTCTAAAATCTTGTTGCTTGCGATGTTGCTTAATGATCATTGTCTCACCATCCACTCGAGTGAAATGTAAACATACTTTAGACCGCTTGATTCTCCTCGCCATCATCACTCTATTAAAAGTAGCGAGCTTTAAATTATTTGTCATCGCGTGAACTTTTCGATGTTATTGTGCGCAGAGCTTTAGGTATTTGTGTCTTGAGCTTTTAGGTGTTGTGTGCGCCGAAGCTTTCTGCTGTATGGAGCTTTAAGTGTTGTGTCGCGTGAGCTTCGTGTTGTGTGCGCGTGAGCTTTAAGTGTTGTGTCGCGTGAGCTTTAATTGTTATTAATGCGTCTTGTGCGCGCCTCAGTGTACTCAGGGACAGACAGGGACATTTCAGCATGATGGATAAAATGCAGGTAAATGTCTAAATAGGCTATTATGCATTAAATTAGAAATGGTTGGACAGTTAAAATCGCGCAAGATGGCGTTTATTTAGCATTAATAAACAGGACATGTATTTTCTTAATTTCTCCAGTACGAAAGCAAGAACCGATAAAGCGTCAGCTTGGAAGCTTATTGATACTTCGGTCTTTCATCATTTAGCACGGGGCTAGTTTAACACCGGTTTTGAGTACCCATCCTATCTACCACATGGAAGCAAACATGTGGTGAGAATGTGATTTCATTTGAAACAAAATCACTAAGCATTACAAGAGCAGCTTGCTGATAAACTAATAGCGACATTATCTTCCCTAACTAGCTGCTAACTAAGTGGCTGGAAATAATTTTGAAAATAACAGCTTGAGGATTTTTGATGTCATTGGACAGGATCGTAGTTCTCAGAGCGAGTTAACCCTAACCTGATTTATACGTGGAGGTGTTGTCAGATGTACACACTGTCCCTGTGACTGCTCAGCTAGAGCTTCATTTCCATCCTCATTTGTTTCTAATAAACAACATGACATTTACATGTATGCTCTTTTTATTCACCTTTCCTGTATATTTGATCAATTCATGTGTTTTTACCTTCATTAGTCATTTTATTCACCTTCATCCCATTCAAAACCTCTATGTGACTCTTTCATCAGTGTTTTGAGAAGCGTCTCTCTGTGTTCATACAGTAAAGAGTCGAATATCTTCTTTTGTGTAATGGCTTCAACTTTCTACATGTAGTCCTGCCTAGTGCCACAAATGACTTTAATCATAGCTGCTGCTGCTCAGGTGCTTCTGTGACCACCATTGAACATCAAATCCATTAAAAGCAATACCATGAATAAAAAGTCATGGTTAGACATGATTGATGGTGGTCATTTCATCTTCTGGTTTTCCATTACATTAAACTGGCCAGAACGCCTTAGCTTTCATGTACAGTTAGTTCACGGGTGTCATGTGTAAGTCAAGCGTTTCAATAGCTGCACAATGGCATTCATTCATCCCAGATCAGCATACAAGATCAATGAGAAAACACCTTTTTAAAGGGCTATCCAGCATATACCACAGGCGTTCACACACAACTAATCATATGGCATCACCTGGGAACTGGTTTGCCTATGCTTGAAAAATAATACTTCCATTAAAAAGCGTGTCCTAAAAATGAAAATGTATTAATGGAGAGAAATATTTTCTAAAAATGATGTGTCCACGCTCTTTCCAATTCAGGTAGAAGAAAATAGCAACCGAGTATTACAAAGGTCACTTCAGTGTTACCCGGTCATGGCTGAAAGGTTCTGGTAATGACTTCATCATGGGCGATGGCGTAAGCCCTTATTCACGATGTGAAGAGAAGACTTACTGGAGGCGATCAAACAGGAAGTAACACGCATCGGGTGGAAAGCTTCTTCTGCTCACCCACACCAAACTGCTCAAGCGTCGAAGAAACATTGTCAAATTTCAACCGTGAAGATGGGGGAAATGATAAATGAGCTGATGAATTTTACTTTTAAGCAAATCGGTTTTATCACCGTTTGAATGAATTGAAAATGCAGAGGTTTTAACTCTTTTTATGATACTATTTGCCTTCTTAGAGAGTCTTTAAAATGCCATATATTTGATTAAATGTCACACTCATCAAGGAGTCACTGATCTCCTGTTATACAACAGACATGTGTAATTCTGTTTCCAGCAGACTAATGAACTGCATTATAACATTCCAGCTGTTCCATGTGTAAGTATCTGAAGATGTTCATTAATGCTCATCTGTTTGCTATAAATGTCTGTTTTTAACTTAGCTCATGGAACCATCATACCACAATATTTTTAAATAATCGCATAAAGTTTATATATTTTGTATAACAAAAATGCCTTAATAAATTAGAGATTGTCTTGTTCCGGTGAATATTGTTGTGCTGCATTGATTTTGAGATGTATAGAGGGACCAAGAACGTTCCATTAGTGAACAAACAAAGAAGAATCAGTCATGATGTATGTATTTATAATGGACAGGGCTTTTCTGTGAGCGTGCAAGGGACAGCCGGGTTCTCTTTCACAACACATTCTGCTTAAAACGCTATGGCCGTGGTGCCTGTTAGGAGTTTCAGAGATGATGTTCTTTAAAGGTTAGGGAAGATGTTGTGTTCATGTTGTGTTGTTGCTGTTTTGTTCATTCACGCTCACATCAGATAGTGTGCCGGGCTTTATACTGACGCCAGTCAGCCACCTCTGCTGTTTTTGCCCTTTTAGTTATTGTGTACATTTGTGTCGTGTTTGTAGTAACTTTAGTTGTTTTTCATTATTGTCTTTTCTCTCTCACGTCCATTACACTGTGCACACACACAGGTATTGTTTTTCTTTTCTGTCTTAGCAGTGAGTGCACATGTATCAACAGCTAGTGTACTTCAGACAGTTGTAGATTATTAGTTCAGATTTAATGCAAACTCAACACATGCTTGACCCAAGTGCTTTACATCATCTCAATATATAAAAAGGAAGACATCACCTCAAGAAGAAGTTATCAACGAGAAGAATGCATGCCATGGCAAACAAATAGGTCTTTAGTTATACTTTAAAAACATGTATAGAATCAACATTCCTGACATGTGAAGGTAAGTCTTCTAACATAAACACACACATAGTCCAACAGTTTATAACACAAATCCTCTAAGAGACTGTTAAGGCTGAATTAATCAGATCAACCAGAACCGGGAACACTTCCCTAACAATCTGATGTAACTTGTTTCAACCCACGGAAACCTGTGAAGGACGCCCTCCGACGCTGGACTAATCTCCTGATTGTGTGGAACGTGAATAGACCTTTTCCTTCCAAACCTCTTTCAGAGACCTTGGCATCAGTAAATGCAGAAAGTGCTACTCTTAGCTTAAGAATATCCTCCTGCCAATTACATTCAGCAAACAGCATTCTGCATTTGGTCTATTCCAGTCATTGCCTCTGTACAACAATTCAACTTCCTTTGTCAAACATCTTGCTAAAAAGCTATCATTCAGTTGTAGTTTTTATTTCATTTATATGTATTATCCAGTAGTTATTTCCCTTTGCACGTTTAGTGAATAAATCCCTTTGGCGTTTCTGTACAGCTGTGTCTTCCTTGTGTTGATAATACAGTAAAAGGCTCACAAGTTAGCACGAATCTCATGAAATCCTTCCAGATACCCCCAGATGATTTACTCTCTCCACTTTAAGCATAGTTTCCTTATCATATTATTTATGATTTATGTTGATTATTCCAAGGAATGTTGAGGTGGAATTCCTCAGCTGGTGCCCCGGAAAGGTAGTAAAGGAGGGAGAGGTCATCTGACACACACGCACACACACATACACACACACACGTACACACACACGCACACGCACACGCATACACACACACGCACACACACGCATACACACACACGACACGCTAATACACATACACACACGCATACACACACACGCATACGCATACACACGATACGACACACACACGCGATAATGCTATCACATACGCGACGCATTATACGATAATACATACACACACACGCACGCGACACACACACACGCGACGCAATAACAATAATGCATACACGCCACACACATACACACACACGCATACACACACACACACGCGCATATACACACACACATACACGCACGCATACACACGCATACACACACGCGACGCATAGCATTTGATACACACACGCATACACGCTATCTATCAATATCGCGACGCTACACACACGCACATTGTTAACGCCGCGACAATACGCTACACACACGCATACACACACGCTATCACGATATCATCAATATCGCGATACACACACGCGACGCATCATCATCATCGCATACACACACACCTGAAGTGATCGCAATAAGTCCTCACTAACACCTCTAGTGTGTCTACTGTGTGTGAGGAGTCTCTATTAATTAGTGCTCGTGTAAAAATCACTACAATGATATATAGTGCAAAACATGGAAATATAAAAGCTCATTTTAATATCTAATATCAGCTCAGTCTCCTAGTGAAACTCCATTAACGAATCTATATATATTCAGTGCTGCTTGAAAGTTTGTGAACCATCCAGACATTTTTGTGTAAAACAAATACAAATAATCAAATATACATCCAAAACTTCAATTTGTAAGCAGATTTCCAAATCATGGACACAAACAGGAGAAGGTTAATGTCACAAAACTGAGCATCTGACTTGGTACAGAATATGTGAACCCCTTTGTTTAGTAGCTTGTGACCCTCCTTTAGCAGGCATTACTGCTCAACTAAACGTCTTCTGTAACCACTGACCAGTCTCTCACATCTGTCTTTGGGAGTTTTTGCCCACTCCACCTTGTCCATCTAGATGAGAGAGGTTTGGAAGGACATCTGGCATGTAAATTTGGCTTTAGGTCTAGCCACAACATTTCAATTGGGTTGAGATCCAGACTTTGACTTAGGCCAATCAAGAGTGCCAACTTTCTTTCTTTTAAGCCATTCCTTGGTGGATTTGCCTTGAATGCTTAGGGTCGCTGTCATGTTGCATCACCCATTTTCAGGCTTCCCCTCTGGACTGATGGCATGGATTCTTTTCAGGAATTTGTTGATAGGGCCTGAAAATGGGTGTTTCCCTGAGACAATATAAAATTACCCAGGCCAGAAGGCAGAGTGCTAGCAGCCCAAGAACTTTCACATTTCCACCACCATGCTTTACTGTGTTGGGAGGAGGTTCTTTTCTTGAATTCAGTGTTGGCTTTTCCTCCAAACATGTCAGCTCTGATTATGACCAAATAAATCTATTTTGGACTCCTCTGTCCAAAGAATGGACTTCCAAAATGCATCTGATTGTCCCTAATGCTCTACAACCAAAGTTTAAAGAGGCAGCTTTGTTCTTTTTTGAGAGCAGAGGTTTCTTTCTAGCATCCCTCCCAGCGAAATGTCATGCCTATTTAATTTTCGCTTGATTGTAGACGCATGTACATTTACTCCCAGATGCTGCCAGAGAGGTCTGCAACTCTTTAAGAGGTGATGTGTGGAGCTGGACTTACCCTCATTTATTATTTTTCTAGTGCTTCTTGATGATAGTTTTGATGGGTGTCCACTTCTAGAAAGAGTTGTGTTCATGTTAAATGCCCTCCATTTGTAGATAATTTGTCTTACAGTGGATGGATGGAGTTGGAATCTCTTGGAGATGGTCTTATAACCCTTCCACCAGACTGGATGGGATTAATTAGGCTCTAATGGAGGTGCAGGTTCTCCTTCCTGACAGATCCAGCGTCAAGGTCAGGGGCATGGACTGGATGCAACCTCAGAATAATAAGAGACAAAACAGAGCTTGAGAGAGTAAAATGCTGTTTCACACCCCTTAGGTCTAGCCAGTACATCAGGGTGGTAGGGAAGTGTTCCAGTTCAGTTGGTCTAATAAAATGCAGCTCTAACAACTCTTTAGAGATTTGGTGTTATATGGCTATTGGACCATGTGTATGTGTATGTTAAAGAGATAGATCTTTAATCTAGATTTAAACTGGGAAGGTAATGGTCCTGCCTCCTGCACAGCACTAGAAGGAACTATTCCAAAGTTTAGGTGCTAAATAGGAGAATGATCTTCCACCAGCACTTGATTTAGAAATTCTGAGTATTACCAAAGGATCAGAGTCCTAGGAATCTAAATGGGCTGAGAGGGACATGTCAAATATGTGCAGGGAGCTGCTCTAGGTACTGAGGAACTAAAACTAAACAGAGCTTTAGAAGTAGTCAGTAAGATCTTAAGAGTTAATGAAATATCCCGTTGTTGTAGGTAACCAGTGGAGTGCACTGGCTACCCTGTTATATAACCCATGCATTTTAAAAATATTATTAAATTACCTACAAGGTACTAAGTGGCTCAGCACCTTCGTGAATCCTTTAGGAATTACTATCAACATACAATTCATCACAGGGCTTTAGGGCTCTTCAAATGGGGTGGTCTAATTAATGAATTCCAAAGGATATGAAAACATCTAAAGGTGGGAAGATCCTTCTCCTACCCTAGCCCCCAAAACTCCTGGAATGACCCAGCCCCAGCAATGTTCGGGACTCCAGACACACTTGGGCACTTTCAAACTAAAGGAGAGACTTATTTCTTTAGCCACGCATTTTATCTAATTCAGATCCTATGCAACAAGTCTGTAGTAGTTAAACCCAGCTTGCAAGCTTGTTTTAATAACATCACATGTAGAACCAGGCATCACAGCTAATGTTCATCCTGTTCTGTCCTCTTTTTCTCTCTCCTTCCTCTGAGGGATCCCGAGGAATGCATTTCTAAGTTCCTACACTAAACTGTTTCACATCAGTCCTGGGTCACTGAGAATTGCATACATCCCACAGTGGCTCAGTGGATGGAATGCCCAAGACAACCTGATCACTTCCTTTGCACCAGAAAATCACATTGGAGTTCAGCTAACTCCTACTCACTATATATAATTCATATGTGTACATATGATCTGCCTCTATAAGGTCATTACTGTCTACAATTCTCTTAATTAGAATATTTATTCTGTGTCTTAACCAACTGTAAAGTGAGTTATAGATTTACAATCAATGGCAATCTATTGCAGCCCTCTATTATGGATGGCATTAATGTACTCTGGGGTTACTGCTTCCGTAACATCAACCTCAAAACAGGAGTTTTGTGAGTCTCTATTTACTGACTGTTATCTTTCAATGCACCTATAAAGCTATTTTGGTACAATTAGCTTTGTAAAATGCGCCACACAAATAAAATTAGAGAATTAGAACAGAAAGTCAGTCTTGGTTGGACAGAGTCTCCTTTCTGTCTTAAAGGCAGAGCTTTATCTGTATCTTCTATATTGTATTAATAACTTACAAGGAACCAATGGTGTATAATCCCTTGATGGCTAGATGATATATCAAAGCGAGGAACCCATATTAACAACATCCAACATTTTAAAAGTAGCTGACGTTAACAATGCTTGAGCCAAGAACCACCTGCTGGGTTGTTGATTCTCACGCCCTCTTCTGAAGAGAGAGCTGCGTCTGCCATGTCTGGCACTAAGGATGCTTAATGGGAAGGGTCAGAGGGATCTACATACTGCTCCAGCTCTGCCAATTGTTGTGATTATGCCATTCCAGACTTAGACCAAATCCCTCTCTACGTTGCACTCACAGTCAGCCCACAGTCATCCTTATCAGGATTTTCTATCAAATTAATGTGTATATAAAGAAAAGGATTCCAACATTATGATGGAAGTGATCCAAAAGATGTACAGCCTCATCAGAGCTAAACTCCAACATTTTAAAATAAGGTCTCCAAACTTAGCTTATCCTAACGTTTTATTAGTGCTTTTCACCTGTAAAAGGGATTTCTGATTAAGAGTTACTGGGATTCCAAACAAGACTTTTAATCTGATGTAAAGCTGTGCTGTATAAAAGGAAATAGAAAGCCAAGCCCATTTATGAAAGATGTGCTAACTTCAAAACAAAGGCCTGCTCCACACAATAATCCTAAACTCTAAAACCTATAGATGTGGGAAATGGACTTTGATAAAGGGCACTTGAAGCTAAAAGACTCACCAGCTGTGACCCAGGCTATCCTAACCAAGGAAACACTGGGAGGCCTGGAAGCACAGAAATCGAGACAAAGCTATTGCTTAGAGCACCCTAGGGACTACAAAATACAATCCACAACAAAAACAACAACACTTGGCATCATACTCCTTAGTAGAACCCTAAGGACTCAATTAATAACCGATGGGAGTGCCTGGGAAGAGTGGGAATAGTCTGGAAATAGAGCAACAAAGCCAGAAAATACCCTTACAAAAGCGGAGAACTGTGGAAGAGACTATTTTGGAGAAAAACAACCAAACCCAACTAGGGCCACCCAACCAGCTAGGAAGAACTAGGCGAGGGCCTAAACAGGCTGAAACCACAGAAAGGCGTATGGACTTTTAGACAAAAAAAAAAATCCAGCCTGATGATATTTAGAGCACTGATCCCGCAGAAATGCCAAGGAGAGTCTAGTAATATTATTTCATCGGATGCTTTCCTGGGGGATCTGGAAGCACAGGCCCTAATTACATCCTGGAGACAAGCTTGGGCACAGCTAACCACATAGAGGCATTTGTGTGAACAGTAGCCTGGGAGAGACTTTCTATTTACATATTATCCTGAATACTCCTTACCAAACTTACACCGTCTTAAGTAAAAGTCAGGATTGGATTTTACTGAAAGCAGCCAGCACCACACTGACCACTATTTTACACACGCTAGAGTCAATCAGCACATATTCATAATGAAACCAAAGGTAAAATCTATGCGTGTTTAGCTCATTTTAAAAAAGTATCCATTTCTGATATGGCCACGACTAGAGCTTTATTGTGCAGTACTACAATCAGGGTGACATAGGGAGGAAAATGCTATGATGTGTGTGTCCGTGTATTCCAGAGAACAGGATGCATAGTCCAAAGGTATGGATAAACTTAATTGGAATTTTTCCTCCAGGACGTGGAGTAGGAACAGGGCTGTAACTCTGTTTTGAAATCTATATATGAATGAGTTGCCAGTGTTACTGGATCAATCAATGGCAGTGCAGGAGGCTATCTTCCTGCACGAGATGATCTGCTGCTGCACAAGGGTTACTGGAGAAATGCTGTCCAAACTGGGAAAGAAGACCTTTTTTACTACATTCAGCAACAAAACACATAGAACATGTTTCATTGTAAGAAACAAGTCTTCATCTAATTACCCAGCTCTATTCTATGAGTGACAGGACTGTGAGTGGCTCTATATCAATAGGGCACAAAGAAGAAAGCAGAGGCCAGGTCTAGATGGTAAATAGGGCTGTAAAAGCGAGGTGGAGTGTAGTTACTATAATAGGCGCCCCTACGGTGGGCATGTGTGACATGACATAAAATCCTCATCAGCAGTGCCATGCATGAAATAACATTAGACTGTTGGGGTTTTAAAAGGATTAAAAAAGACCTGTTTTTGTTTATGGGGACTGGTGCCAAGATGTTCAAACCAACCGGGACATCACATCCCGCAGGAACAAAGGAGCTTTTCCTGCATAATAGAGTCTCCCACAGAGTTTGCATCCCATCACCTCGGATGGCACACCTCAAAGGGATGCTGAGTTGTGGGCTCACACCTTCACATCTGTCTCTTTCTCCCCCTCTCTTGTTCTGCTTCCCATACGAGCTCTTCAGGGGATTACAGGCACTCATCAATGTAGACTGTATTTTGGATATACCACATTCTGTGCAGTCAAAATATACGTATTCAACCCATGTCTCATATCAATTGAAATGTCTCAATTTGGGCTGCACAGTGAACCTATCCCCACAACAGTGGAGCAGATCATATCAAAGGTTTGCCAGTTTGGGAGATATTCTGCTCACTGTTGTGAGTGTAATCTTCCTGCAGGGCTCTTTCATGGAAATGGCCATTTGGGCCTGATCAGGTTCAGAGTCTTTTCAATGTAAATTACATCTCCATTTGGAGGAAGTATACTTTGATTTGGGTATTTAAGGGAAGCAAGCAAAAGGTTCTGGGAGTCTGTAAACGGGAGTCTAGTTTTATTGCAGGTAAACATTTCTAAATTCTCTCATTTCTGCATTATTGACTGTTTTATATGTCACTTTACTAAATTGTTTGAGTTCTTATAGTTTAATAGAGATTGTCTGTAAAACTGAATTATTGGCTTAGTAGATCTCCGTGTTACGCAATACTACGACCAGGGTTAAGTATATTGAAATAATTAAGTTGTGTTGTTTTGATTGTATCAGGTAAACATTGTCTAAATTCTCTCATTTCTGCAGTTATTGATCCTGTTTTATATGAATTGTGTATGTTTAGTTTATCCTCTAAATTGAGTTTTGAATTAGATATTGAAAGAGTTTTGTGTATCCTGTTTAGTCAGAGAATTGTTTTGTGTATCCCTCTGTTTAGTCAGAGAAGGGTTTTGTATATCCTCTGTTTAGTCAGAGAAGATGTATCCTCTGTTTAGTCATCAGAAGAGTTTATGTGTATCCTCTGTTTATCAGAGAAGAGTTTGTGTATCCTCTGTTTAGTAGAGTTTTATTGTATACTCTGTTTAGTCCAGGTTTTGTTATCCTCTGTTTAGTATATCCTCTGTTTAGGCAGAGAATTTTGTGTATCCTCTGTTTATCAGAGAAGAGTTTTGTGTATTTTGCAGAGGAGGGAACATGTATCCTCTGTTTAGGCAGAGAAGGGTTTTGTGTATCCTCTGTTTAGTCAGAGAAGAGTTTTGTGTATCCTCTGTTTAGTCAGAGAAGAGTTTTGTGTATCCTCTGTTTAGTCAGAGAAGAGTTTTGTGTATCCTCTGTTTAGTCAGAGAAGAGTTTTGTGTATCCTCTGTTTAGGCAGAGAAGGGTTTTGTGTATCCTCTGTTTAGTCAGAGAAGAGTTTTGTGTATCCTCTGTTTAGTCAGAGAAGAGTTTTGTGTATCCTCTGTTTAGTCAGAGAAGGTTTTTTTGTGTATCCTCTGTTTAGTCAGAGAAGAGTTTTGTGTATCCTCTGTTTAGTCAGAGAGAAGAGTTTTGTGTATCCTCTGTTTAGTCAGAGAAGAGTTTTGTGTATCTCTCTGTTTAGTTTAGTCAGAGAAGAGTTTTGTGTATCCTCTGTTTAGTCAGAGAAGAGTTTTGTGTATCCCTCTGTTTAGTCAGAGAAGAGTTTTGTGTATCCTCTGTTTAGTCAGAGAAGAGTTTTGTGTATCCTCTGTTTAGTCAGAGAAAAGAGTTTTGTGTATCCTCTGTTTAGTCAGAGAAGAGTTTTGTGTATCCTCTGTTTAGTCAGAGAAGAGTTTTGTGTATCCTCTGTTTTGTTAGTTTCAGAGAAGAGTTTTGTGTATCCTCTGTTTAGTCAGAGAAGAGTTTGTGTATCCTCTGTTTAGTCAGAGAAGAGTTTTGTGTATCCCTCTGTTTAGTCAGAGAAGAGTTTTGTGTATCCTCTGTTTAGTCAGAGAAGAGTTTTGTGTATCCTCTGTTTAGTCAGAGAAGAGTTTTGTGTATCCTCTGTTTAGTCAGAGAAGGGGTTTTGTGTATCCTCTGTTTAGTCAGAGAAGAGTTTTGTGTATCCTCTGTTTTTTAGTCAGAGAGAGTTTGTGTAGAGTCAGAGAAGAGTTTGTGTATCCTTGTTTAGTCAGAGAAGAGTTTTGTATCCTCTGTTTATCCTCTGTTTAGTCAGAGAAGAGTTTTGTGTATCCTCTGTTTAGTCAGAGAAAGAGTTTTGTGTATCCTCTGTTTAGTCAGAGAAGAGTTTTGTGTATCCTCTGTTTAGTTTTCAGAGAAGAGTTTTGTGTATCCCTCTGTTTAGTCAGAGAAGAGTTTTGTGTATTGTTTATGGTTTTGTGTATCCTCTGTTTAGTCAGAGAAAGAGTTTTGGGTATCCCTGTTTAGTTTAGGATTGTATGGGGCTACATGGGTACCTTTTAACAATAAGCGGGAGCTACATTGTTAAATTGCTTTAGCTCCATTACCACTGGACTCCTACGTTGGGCCAGTGGGTGGTTTTTGGGTGGCTTTTCCCATCCAGCCTTACATGTTTAAACAACTAACAAAAGTTGATTTTCCATTATAGTTCTACTTTCATAAGTATATATAAGCGTTTATGGCCGGATCCTTAAGGAAGTCACACCGGCCTGGAAAGTGCCGCCCCGCATCAAGGACAGTTTAGTACGAGTTTGACATGACAGGGTGACATGGAAGATAATAGCGGGCAATGTTTATTTAAAATAAAGTTTATAATTATAAATGTAAAACTATAATGTGATGTAATGTTAAACTATGGAAGTGGTGCTCTGTGTCTCTGCGGCAGAACAGCGTTTAGAGGAGCACTGAATGGCTCGGCCGGTGTGCGTACACTTACAGAAAAGCAAATGTTCATGTTTACATTCAGAACACTGAAGTCTTCCATCCTTCTCTGTAACAGCTGTCTGGCACTTGTACCGGGGTTTTAATGAACTTTTTTTTACTTACCAGCCAATTTGGCTACAAAATGTTTAAGTTACTGGCCATTCAGAACTTCTACTAGCCAAAAGAAAGAAAGAAAATAAGCAGATCTTTATTGATTAAACATTTATTATATATTTTATTATTACTTATTATAAAATCTGAATTTCAGATTATTCAAACTAATTCTGTCATCCTGCCATCTCCACCCTTCCTCTTTCATTCTTGTTCTTTTCATCAAAAATGTCTTACGTAAGCAAGTCAACACAGTACAATGAACATGAAACAACGCATCGAATCAAACCTGTTTGATGCGACTTTCCTTCTTATGCTGGGGTTTAGTAACCCGGCGAGAAGTATCGCCACATTGTTCTGCGTTCCAGACAACTCAGATTTCTCAATGCGTTCTAAGTCAATCGCAGCGTCACAGCACATTAGAGTGCCAAAGCGATACATTATTTGATTTGTTTAATACAATTTCAGCTCACGTTCTTCGTGCAGTAAAATACTTTTGAAGTTTGAAACTCACTGGAAGTTTTAAAAACAACAACAACAACAAGGCTTTAGTGCTGTCACGGAGGCCAGTACACCGCCTTCAGCATTGGATTCTAATGTTCCGTCACCCGTTCTCACTCACGGACTATTCAACTTCATATCCCATAATCCATTGCACCACAACCGCCACCATTTTGTTATTGTATTCACCTGTACCTGTTAATTTGGACTATTATTTAAACCCTGCCTTTTGCTTTGTTCTTTGTCTGGGATTAACGTTGCGAGTATGTTTTACGGATGTCTCTGTGTTTAATGTATCTTTGTACCTGAATCTTCGCCTGTTGGAATGTAATTATCTGAACCTGGAAAGTTTACCTGTTGGAAAATTCTTGGATGTTTGTCATCTTCTCGATCTTGTATTCACTCAGAGATCTGTCTGATGGATTTATTGCCTGCATCAGCTGATGGTCAGCTGTTGGAACATTTTGGATAATGTATTCTCTCTGTGTTTTGTACCTGAGTTTACCTGTTGGATCTGTTTGCCTTGATGTTGGGATTGTTCCGTTTGTCCATTAGACAGCGCATAGTTTATTTCAGTAAACCTGTCTGTTTGAAAATTCGACTATCTGACTCTTGTATAACCCGTAACAAGTGCGGTATATTGTATCCAGTTGTCTGAGTAGAAGTAAGTCTAGTATGACTTCCCCATTATCTGCTGCCATTTCTAAACATTAATCAAGTTCTCAAAGAGTGATCCAAATAAATATAATGTGATGGAACAAAGGTTGTATAAGAAGGATGGAGGTCTGAATGTGACTCGAGTTACCCCTCAATCCAAGAGCTTTGTTTGAGATGGGGGTGTTAAGCTTCTGACTCCTGACTCCCAGTTTGGGAGTTGGTGGACCCGACTCCTTGACTCCATTGACTTTAAATCAAAACCGCATCTGTATTAAAAATATAAGAGAGTTCAGTGGCATAACTTTGTTTTAAGAGGCGCTGGGCAAAAAGTAACTTAACATGTTTCAGCAAGTCCTACGACATGTCCATATAATATTTAAAATAATTAAAAATAATCAATGAATGCAAATGTACAATACTATAAGAATATTTTGCGTCAGTGAAATAATGCACGTTTCTTAACTAATACAAATAGAAAAAATGTGCCACAGCGGGAGCTTGAACTTCCGTTATTAAGCTGCTACCTACATACAGATGGAGAGATTCTCTGCCTGACCAATGAGAGCTTTATATTTCTATGTATCGTTTTAAAACATTCTACTTATTTTACAGAAAAATAAGACTAGACAGCCACAAACTCTTCAAGCACGTTTGAATTGTTTTAGGATTTTAAATGTTAGATTTATATTTCTTGTAACTATAATAAATGAAAAAACAATTAATTAAATGGTAAAATGTTGATATAAAACTCGGTAAGCCTATTACCATTATACTTTTATCAATGAGTCGTGACCTGCTGGGACCCTTGAAGCCCATAACATACATGCTTCTCAACGCATCATACAGTCGGTACATTTGGCTAATGTGGCAAATATCATCTTTATTTATCGACACATCGTTTCTTTCTTTCTTTATTTATCGACACATCGTTTCTTTCTTTCTTTATTTATCGACACATCGTTTCTTTCTTTCTTTATTTATCGACACATCGTTTCTTTCTTTCTTTCTTTATCGACACATCGTCTCTTTCTTTCTTTATTTATCGACACATCGTTTCTTTCTTTCTTTATTTATCGACACATTGTCTCTTTCTTTCTTTCTTTATCGACACATTGTCTCTTTCTTTCTTTCTTTATCAACACATCGTCTTTATTTATCGACACTTCGTTTCTTTCTTTCTTTCTTTATCAACATCGCCTCTTTATTTATCGACACTTCTCTTTCTTTCTTTATCGACACATTGTCTCTTTCTTTCTTTCTTTATCTTTCACATACACGTCTCTTTCTTTCTTTATTTATCGACACATCGTTTCTTTCTTTCTTTATTTATCGACACATTGTCTCTTTCTTTCTTTCTTTATCGACACATCGTCTTTATTTATCGACACTTCGTTTCTTTCTTTCTTTCTTTATCAACACATCGTCTCTTTCTTTCTTTCTTTATCGACACATTGTCTCTTTCTTTCTTTCTTTATCGACACATCGTCTTTATTTATCGACGCCGTTTCTTTCTTTCTTTCTTTATCAACACATCGTCTCTTTCTTTCTTTCTTTATCGACACATCGTTTCTTTCTTTCTTTCTTTATCGACACATCGTCTTTATTTATCGACGCCGTTTCTTTCTTTCTTTCTTTATCAACACATCGTCTCTTTCTTTCTTTCTTTATCGACACATCGTTTCTTTCTTTCTTTCTTTATCGACACATACGTCTTTATTTATCGTTTCTTTCTTTCTTTCTTTATCAACACATCGTCTCTATTTTCTTTCTTTCTTTATCGACACATTGTCTCTTTCTTTCTTTCTTTATCGACACATCGTCTTTATTTTATCGACACTTCATTTCTTTCTTTCTTTCTTTATCAACACATCGTCTCTTTCTTTCTTTCTTTGCTCGACACATCGTTTCTTTCTTTCTTTCTTTATCGACACATCGTCTTTATTTATCGACACTTCGTTTCTTTCTTTCTTTCTTTATCAACACATCGTCTCTTTCTTTCTTTCTTTATCAACACATCGTCTCTTTCTTTCTTTCTTTATCGACACATCGTTTCTTTCTTTCTTTCTTTATCGACACATCGTCTTTATTTATCGACACTTCGTTTCTTTCTTTCTTTCTTTATCAACACATCGTCTTTAATTATCAATACTTCGTCTTTCTTTATCGACACGTCGTCTTTCTTTCTTTATCGACACGTCGTCTTTCTTTCTTTATCGACACGTCGTCTTTCTTTCTTTATCGACACGTCGTCTTTATTTATCGACCGCGTCGTCTTTCTTTCTTTATCGACCGTCGTCTTTCTTTCTTTATCGATACGTCGTCTTTCTTTCTTTATCGACCGCGTCGTCTTTCTTTCTTTATCGATCGTTTGCTTCTTTCTTTATCGTCGTCTTTCTTTCTTTATCGACCGTCGTCTTTCTTTCTTTATCGACGCCGTCTTTCTTTCTTTATCGACACGTCGTCTTTCTTTCTTTATCGACACGTCGTCTTTCTTTCTTTATCGACACGTCGTCTTTCTTTCTTTATCGACACGTCGTCTTTCTTTCTTTATCGACACGTCGTCTTTCTTTCTTTATCGACACGTCGTCTTTCTTTCTTTATCGACACACAAGCGTAACCAGAATGCACAGAAATAGTGATAATTCTTGCCATTACAGCATAATGAGCTGGAATCTGCATCAATAAAGATGTTTAGCAATAAAACATAACGAGGACATGTAGCATTCATGACTGAACTTTACCATGTTATCAGTTCTGGTCGGCGCAAAACAGTTTTGTTAAATGTATAATTTAGAATATAAATAATGACTTACTTGAATACACACCTTTCAGAAAGTGGTGGGGGCCTTAATCGGCTTTGGCAAAACGTTTTGGGGACCGTGTGTAGTTGCGCCTGTGTATTACACTTCATTCATTTTCCCCTTTTCACAGTTTTATAAAGTACAACTCTTTTACTTAAACAGCATATTTTAATGATCTAATTTAAAGGGGCCTGATGACATGAATTACCTGATGCCACCACGACATCACGCGTTTGAAGAAAAGAGACTCGACTCGCCATCACTAGTTTGAGAGCTCTTTTGTAGATTAAAGCCTGATAGCCAAAGGCCCCATTCAGCTATGAGAAAGAAAGCGATAAGCCATAACAGGATTGCAGAGCATTACAAAACATTTATTTGCTTATAGAAAACAGAGGCAACAGGAAGACACCAATGTTCAATAAACAGGTCAATTTATTTTTCGGGCCCTTAGATTAGGAACCTGTTTGATATTAGAGCTAAATCCTGATCCAATACTGCAGACAAAGTTCAGTGAGACAGAGAAATTCACCGGTTCTTCTTGTGGGTCTCATCATATGGCAACTAGTTTTGTTCACAGTCATTTGAAAACAAGATTAGTCCCTCAGAAATGACTGGAATTGAATGATTGCCATTAAAGAAAATGGCATGTACACATACTTGTGGTTATAGAAGCATGGCAGTGTTGACCCCAAACCAGCAATTATCTCCAAACATATTCCATGTCATATAAAAATGTGTAAGTTCCTTTCTTATAGATGGTTTACTGCACATTTAAACCCGTTATCAATGATTCTTCAAACATCTTCTGAAGCAATAACCACAAACGAGAGACGTCTAGATTTGTGTTGGCTTGATGTTCATCAGCATCTCGTGAGAGACTCTTTTAGTCTTTCATACATTAGCCGGTCCTGCAGGAAAAAACACAATTTAGAACACAGTTCAGCCTCATTTATTCACATGTCCTTCCAAACATGCCATTATCTGTATACACAGTAATATATCATTGAATTAATTACCAGAATGACTTTAGCCGTATATACACAAATGTGCAATCCATCACATTATTATCAAAACACAGGTCAACTCTGAGGTGTCATTCAGAGAAAGTTTCCTCTAAACGGCTGCTGGACTATGACTTCATATCCATGTCAAATAAGACGACTTTAAACTGAGAAACTTACATATAGCTAATGACCACACAATCGTTAAGAGCCTTTACCTACATTACATAACCACTTTCATTTAAAATAATAATAAAATATAGTAGTTTTATCTTTTAATCTCGAATAAAAAACCCACTGCTTTAAAGTGCTGTTTTTTAAACCCTATTCTTTCTCTGTCAGTGATGTGACAGCCTGCTTTTCCTCCACACCAGTGAAAGAGATGATCTAGATCATCATATAACACACTTACAGTGTGTGTTTGTCCTTCAAAGCCAGTGAATAAAGAGCTGAAGCTCACGCAGGAGAGATGATTCGTCTCATAACAGGCTGAATCTTAGTTCATTTAAAAACCAGAGAACACGACAGGAAGTTTGTGCAGGAGACAGAAACATCTGAATGAGTCTATGAGCTTTCAGTTCTCTCCGCCTGTCCCAAAACACTCTTCGGCTCTAAACAATGACATATTTTCATTAAAAAACAGCGAATTTCTAGTTTGCAGGTTTGTACCAGTAAAGACTGTATGTATTGGTTCATCTGCTGTCTTGTGTGTTTTTCCCATTACACAGCCTGTAATGGAGTATTTTCAGTTTCAGTTGGGAATCTGATGAAGTGCCTCGATCCCTGAGTGCTTTCTCATCCTGCATTTACTGACAAACATGTCCGTAGCGGTGACCTAGCCATTTTTCTGTTTGTTTTTTTCTATTTTGCCACTAATGAAAATGTATTTGACCGCCACCTCTTCTCATCCACTAACGTTTAGTTATGTTTCACACAAACATAAGGCTAAACTAAAATCCAGTTATACAGTCGTGTTCAAAATAATAGCAGTCCAACTCCAACTAATTATATTTCTACATTTTACTAGTAAGTGTAGTAGAGTAACAGAAAACCATTGAATCATTCATTGAAAGGGCATGTTCACAATAATAGCATTGTGGAGATTATTCAATGAATTCTGTAAAAGAAACGGTGTCAAACAAGCGCCCTTATTTAAGGATGAAGGCAGCAATAGTTGTACTGTGCATTTCTCTCTGAAAATCTGAGTAAAATGGAGTCGTCCAGACATTGTTTAGAAGAACAGCATACTTTGATTAAACAATTGAAAAACATATAAAGAAGTGCTGAAAATGATAGACTGCTCAGCTAAAATGATATCAAATGCTTTTAATGGGCTAAAGCAAAACTAAAAGGCGTGAAGAAAATGGAAAACTACGATTGAATGGATGGAAGAATAGCCAAAATGGCAAAGACTCAGGCAATGATCAGCTCCAGTTTGATTAAAGAAAGTCTGATGTGACCTGTGAGTGTTGGAACAGTGAGAAGACGCCAAGCAAAGAAGCTTACAATGAGCCAAAGAACACACTGAACACATTCCCTCTGCACTGATGAAAGCAAGATGGTTCTTTCTGGGTCTAGAGATCACAGACAGTTTGTCTGAATTAAAGCCACGGGGAAGACAGTAAAACATCATTTCTCATATGATTCTAGGGATCATGGATCAGTTTGAGTACATTAAAATACTTAAAGAGGTCATGTTGCCTTATGCGAAGAGGCGTTTTAACAAGACAAGCGACCCCAAACACACCAGTAAAGCGAGCAGCATCTGGGTTCCAGGCGAATTAAGTTTAACCAGCCCAATCTCCAGACCTTAATCCAAATGTTTCTCAGGCAAAACCAAGAACTGCAGAGGAATTGTGGTCTGTAGTGCAATCGTCCAGGGCTGGAATACCCGTTTACAGGTCTAACTTCATGCAACACAGATTGTTCATTTATCAGACGGCTTAAAAGTGACTAACAAGTGACCAGTGGCACACTGGGAGAGATTAGAGGTGAAAGTGTCTTGCTCAAGAGCACCTCTGTTGTTTCCTGCTGGTACTGGGAATCAAACCAGCAACTTTCTGGTATTATCTAGTCCAACTCTCTAACCAGTAGACTACAACTGCCCTGTATGTGAAGATGTGAAGCAGTTCTCAGAAACTAAAGATTAGTTCAGTGATTCACAAGAAAGCTTTTCATTTTACACTGTTTGACTTTATAAAAAGAAAAATGCTGCTATAACAATAACAAATCTGACAGTTTTGCTTTAGACTAGAATGTTCAGTGTTCTTGTGTGTGTTAAAATAAAGTTATTATAGGGATGTTGAGAGCTTTATTCACTTTTGAAACAGACTGCTATTAGTTTGAAACTGTATTTTTTCTTTAAGATGTAAAGAAAGCAGGGATTCACAGAGACACAACTGAATGAAAATGAAAGAGCCGTTTGGAATGACATGAGAATATCACTGTGCCATCATCACTCACTCACCTTTTTAGACACTGATGGTCGCACCTTCTTAAAGGCGTCTTCAAAGTGAACTTTGCTAACACTGATGTCCTTAACCGAGTCTGGAAGAGAAAAGATAGTGTTCTTGAATGCACATGTCTGCTTTACTGTTGTTCTGATGGGTGAGACCGTTTACCTGTGGCGTGTTTGAGGCAGCGGTGAGGATAAGTGAACTCTCAGAGCATTGACACAAGCCTCTCTCGTAACAGCGCCGACAGATCAGCACCTCTACAAAACACAATTCAACAACCACCATCCTGAGATCAAAGAGTACAAGAGCGCATCTGACTCCAGAATGGGATTTTCAAATCTTACCGTAAAGCTGTCACATCGTGTGTCATTAGCAATTTCCTCAAGATCGACATCGGAATCTAGCCTGGGTTTAGTGCCGCCCTGAAATGTGAAATAATTCCAGTTCATTCACAACAGATATTCTGTCATTAACACATGATGACATCATTGTATGAGGTTTACCTTTGTAATAGTGATCAGAATGGCATGTCTATCTGCAGCCGGTGGTAAACCCACATACAGAGTTTTTGTCCAAAGCGTCCGGGTCTGAGCACAAGCGGGATCGATAATATCTGCACACACACCCATAGAGTCATTTATATCTAAACACACGCGCATACACACAATCAAGCACATTGAGATTTCTCATCACCTGGTCTATTTGTGGCAGCCAGGATGAAAACCTGCTGGCGATTCTCCAGCCCGTCCATCTCTGTGAGCAGCTGGTTCACCCACGGACACTGGCCCCCGACTGACAGAAAAGGCGTCAAAATCTTCCCGCGAGTATAATGATCATCACTCATTACATGAATGGCTACTTTCTTACCTCGTGTTCTGGCCAAGAGGACAAAGTGCATCAATCTCGTCGAAAAAAATGACACATGGAGCTGAGTTACGACCCCTCTGAAAGACCTGACGAACGGCCCGCTCGCTCTCACCCACGTACTACAACAAACACAAAAACATCATCATCCAGCTGACAAAAGCACAACAACATCATGAGGGTTTATTCCTGGAGAACAAACATATGAAAATGAGCGGTTAGCTGTGCATTAAAAGTTTAAAGGATTAAGCCCGGCCTTGGCGAAACTCAGCTAACAGTCATTTGTCCAGCTACCATACCATATGCTGGTCATTTACACAAGTATAGTTATATATATATATTTATATAGACATATAGGATACCGAGGAGGCCGATATAGAGATAAAAGAGCGAGAGGAGACTGAGAGAGAGATATTCCACATAGAGATATATATTTTTGTCTAAGGATTCTTAAGTATAGAAAGAGAGATATAGAGACGGGAAGGAGGCCGAGGAATATATTAAGAGAGGCGATATCAGAGTATATACATATATAGGAGATATATATATAGGAGGAGGATATACTGAGAGAGCTGAAGAAGAGAGAAGCGAGGAGGAAGGAGACAGAGGACGCAGAGATTCATGTCATATATTGGAGAAAGAGAGGAACAGAGACAGAGGCTGATATATAGAGGAGACAAGAGGGCGGGGCGGGACAGCAGGAGCAGAGAGCCATAAAGAGAGAGAGAGAGGTTCTTGCCTAAGAGAGGACAGGAGGACAGGAGAGAGGATAGGCGGGAGGAGACCTACATCAGGGGAGAGAAGAGGAGAGAGGAGGAGGATAGGAGACAGAGGCGAGGAAGAAGGATATATAAATATTACATATAATTTATATTATTTACATAGAGGATTAAGGTTAGATAGGATATATCATAGATATAGATGGATGAATGGGGTCAGATGATATAGACAGACAGACAGAGAGACAGACTAGATGGAGACATATAAGACATATCATATATATATATATAAGGAGAGAGAGGAGGAGAGAGATTTAGAGGAGATAGGAAGAGAGGATTATTTTAAGATGAGGAGAGGAGATTGCAGAGAGAGAGAGATAGATGAATAGACAGACAGAGGCAGGAGAGAGAGAGAAAGAGACAGAGAGCAGGAGATGAGGCCGAGAGAGCCAGAGAGAGAGAGAGAGAGAGAGAGACAGAGAGAGATTTGATTTTACAAGAGCTTCAATAACGAAGTAACAAAATTACACTACAATTAAAACGCATTTCGTTTTACACCAAAAGCTCAAAGTCACGTAAATCAGCAAAAACCACGTCAATATCAGACAAACAACACAAAAACATTATTACGGCACCAAATGCACCTTCAAAGGTGTCAAGATCATTTACAATACTTATAATGAATTGAAAATCTCACAAAATCCTTGCTTGTACCATATTTTACCGATAGAACAACTACATTCTGTTCCAAGTTGTATTCCACCTTCTTCTTCCTACTCACATACATGGAATAAAAAAGTGCCAAAGCGATTTGAATTTGAATTTTATAAATGTGAAGTTTCCATTTATAAATAATTTCATAAATCGCATTATTTTTTTAAATGGCTAATTTTTTGTTTTGGAATGTGTATTTTCAGTTGTATGAAATACCTGAGATCAAGCTTTTCAAGACCGTGAAAGAAATTCCAGATTGCAGAAATTCAAAATTGCAGAAATTCAGGATTGCAAAGTTCAGGTGTACATGAAAGTGCAGGTCAGGGGTCAAACTTCCGGTTTCCACAGGGAAGAGTAGAAGATCACCGGATAAACCGAAGCGGCTCTACGGTAGATGAAGCGGTAGTAGCGGAGTTGGTGATTGCAGTGGGGGTAAAATCTTCCAGTGGGCCACACATGCGCAACCACTCACAAGATCACTCTACCGTTTACAGATATCTGACTCTTCCGCCGGTTCAGGAGAGCAAAACAAACATCACGATTAGTATACTTGTTGCGCCATTTTCATCCTTAACTTATCATTTCTATTGGCGGCTGTGTATTACTTTTAAAGAGCGGCGTCAACCAACTCCCATCATGGAGCCAAACCAGCCACAAGATCACTCACTGTTTACAGACTGCCGACACTTCCGCTTTTAGTATTATAGCAAACAAACAATTAAATTGTGCTCTTTTCTTGTATACATTTTCATCTTTAACTTATCTTTTATTAAGGCTTGTACGCATTACTTTTAAAAACGCTGGCTACACAACCAGCCACATGATCACTCACTGTTTTATTAGACTGATACCCAATTGGAGTATCCATCTGGAACATCTGCCACTGTAGAAAAGCATTAGATAAATATTTTACTATCTGGAAGGGATGTTTAATGATGAGTGCTTTGCTCGTCATTGGTTTTAATCAATAAATAAGTATTTTACATTTATCTGCTTAAGCAGTAGTGATCTTGTGGCTGGTTTGGCGCTGGGATGTAACTGGTTGGCCAGCGTTCTTTAAAAGTAATACAGTATAATAAATGATAAAGTTAAGGATGAAAATGTATAAATAGAAACGATAAACCATGTTTGTTTGCTCTCCCTGAAATCGAAAAGGAAAGTCGGATATCTGTAAACGGTAAAAGTGATGGCGGGGAAAACTGCCGGAATTTTACTGCAATCTTAACTCCGCTTTTCTTCGCCATCTACACAGCGAGCCATTTCGGGTTATCGAGATCTTCTCTTCCTGGAAGCGGGAAGCGACCCTGACCTACTTTCTTGACCTGAACTTTGCAATACGAATTTCTGCAATTTGAATTTCTGCAATCTGAATTTCTTTCTGGTCTTGAAAAGCTTGATCTGTATTTCATACAACTGAAAATACACATTCCAAAACAAAAAATTCGCCATTTAAAAATACGCATTTATGAAATTACGCCATAGCAAAACTTCACATTTATAAAATTCAAATTCAAATCGTTTTGGCACTTTTTTAGCTCCATACTCACATAAACAGCTAGCTTGGCTTGACCTATTACAAAATTCAACAATTGACAAATAAATTTCCTTTTTCTTACATATTTAAAACCAAAAATGAACATTTCCAATGAAAAAGTCTCGCTACAACTTGTAAAAATATTCTTCAACAGCAAAAACAAAGGTTCCAATCTAGCACATTTTGCAAAAGCATGGAAGACGGTTTCTCTTTCATTGCAAAAAGGGCATTCAGCACCAATCTCTGGATTCAACACTGAAATAAAGGAATTGACTGCAATCGCACCATAAAGAATCCTCCACTGCAAGTCACCTACCCTTTTGACCAATGGTGGTTTATACAGTGCCCTTCATTCAGGGTTTTTTTTCACATCCAAACCAAAAAAATCACGCCATGGTGTGTCAACCCTCTTATCTAACATTCTTTTTTTAAAACTGACCACACAATACTTATACAGTGTTTTTCCGAAACATGACAAAAACTCCACAAAACCAGATTCAACATTCTCAATGACACTCCCAGAAAACCCCTCCAAATTTACTGCAAAAAACAAATAAGGAAAAGAGTCCACTGGATTTGGCTTTCCAAGGCCATCACGAAGGCTGTACAGCAACGACCATTCCGTCGCTTTGTAAGACTGGTGCCGAAATGACTGAGCCCAAAGAGGACCACATGCAGAGAGAACACTAAATTCTTACGTGAACCAACACCTGAAAACTTTCTCAAAGACTTTACATCCACTTCCAAAACAGTCACCCCGCTGTGTGGAGATAGATGAATCACACCACACCAGCGGTTACTCACATCTGTCTCTTTATTCCTTGTCCCTCTCTCTCCCCCCTCATTACAGGTTGTCCTAAAGACACTCAGAAACACACCTAACATCATCTCTTTCAAATAAGATAAACAGGAGCATAACCATTCATATTTAATATCATTGTAAAGGTCTCAGTGCGATTGGTAAGAAGGTCTCATTCCTTTAAAGCCAGGAAAACCCACAATTAAGATATAGAAAACTGGAGGTAAACACCAAGTCTCTCACACAAATTACCTCCTGTATGTAAATGAAATGTATTTTCCCACAGAAATCAAAGAGGAGTTCTCACCACAAACTTACAACCCCCAGAGTGAGGTGCCCAAATGGTAATAATAAACAAACAGACATCATTTAGTGGATTTTTAGGTATTTAAGGGAAAGTGGCATGAAAATCAGGGAATCTGCAAACAGATCTCCCACACAATAGCCGTGTGTAATTCTTCTTTATCAGGTAGACAGTTTTCTCATCCTGACATTATTGAATGTTTGTTATTGATATTGTATTGTATTGAATTGAATTTAGACAATTACTTGTGTTTACCTGTTTAATAAATTGTTATGTTTATATTAATTCTAAAACTCTGAATTATTGGCTTTAGTAGATTATGATGTATCCGTGTTACCGCAAGTCAGGGTTAAGTAATTAAGTTGTCTTACAATCGGAGATCCTATATGGGGCTATCTTGAGTGGTAGTCATAACCTCTGGTCATTGTCTGTACTTTAATTAAGTTGTTATGTAGTTATTATGTATAGATTAATAACTATATGAGGTCAGATTAAATCCCTTACGGAGCTGGCCATAACCTCTGATTAATATTTAAGCTTTGGACTAAGTTGTTATATAGGCGATTGTATGGGGCTACATGGGTACCTTTTAATAATAGTAAGCGGAGCTACATTGTTAAATTGCTTTAGCCATAACCTCTGATTATAACGGTCGAGCTTGTGATCGTGGGCCATACACTGAAGGGTGCGAGGACTCTGTGTGACAATGAGAACCTAATGTACAAGTATAACAATAATCGGAGTTGAATAGAATGATAAAAACATTACCCAAAGGTTAATAATCACAGGATAACCTTAAGAATCGTTTTATTAATTGGAGTCAGATAAAACAAAGAGGTATTAATTATATATATATGTAAAACATTTGATGTAACCCTGTTACTTATGCAAAGGAAAGGCAGTAGCAGCAAAGACCCTTCTGCCGTGCCATTGGCTGCGTCGTTGGACCAGTGGTGGTGCCTTACAGCTTTAAGGGTGTTCTTCCATTTTTAGCAGCTGTGCACCTAGCAATGGACCTGAAACCCAACCGTTGAGCAATCGCCCTTTTTCAAGTCAAATCCGCCACCTCCAGTAGCTGTCCCAAGGTGAAGACTTTGTTGTCGATGAGTGCCTTGTTCAGTCCTGGGAAATATCCATCCGCAGATAAGTCCAGCCGACCCCATGAATCAAAGGTTCCTCCAAGAGCCAATGCAGAGCGGATCCTCCGCTTGCTTAAAACAAAAAGCCCCATACCTTAAAATGTTCTTATAGAAAACCGGCAAGCCAGATGTGTTCAGTTTCCTTGAGTCCAACAGAAAAAGTGTCTTATCCAATCCCAAATTCTCCAGCTTGTGTAAAATCGCATAAGCAACAGCACACCATTTTGAATCAACTGACCCAACTAATAGCTTTTGATATGCTGCAACCGAAGGTTGCTATCCTGCTTTGTAGATGTATTACTCCTTGTCCACCTTCTTCCTTAGGCAGGAATAACATACTCTGCGGAACCCAGTGCAGCTTATCCCAGAAAAGTCTACTAAAGTAGCCTGGATTTTATCTAACAGGCGGAGGGGGTTCTCACTAGATCAAAAAGTATGACCACATTAGTCCACTCCTAGCAACACTGCACTGGCTACCTGTAAAATACCGCATCGATTTTAAAATTCTGTTAATGACATACAAAGCACTAAATGGCTTAGCACCTCTATACCTCCGTGAACTATTATCAGCATACAACCCATCACGGACATTACGTTCACAAAACAACGGGCTCTTAATAGTTCCAAGAGTATCAAAGAAATCTAAAGGTGGCAGATCTTTCTCCTACTTAGCTCCTAAACTATGGAATAACCTTCCCAGTAAAGTCCGGGACTCAGACACAGTCGAACAGTTTAAAACTACATTAAAGACTTATCTGTTTACACTTGCATTCACATAATCTTTGACCAAACTCTCTAAGGCGCAATAGTTAACCTCAACTGGAACCGGCACACACACATAATTCATACTGCATGTGATATCACATAAAACTGCTTACAATCAACATAGGAATGGCTGCTACGCTAATTCTGTTTTGTCCTTCTCTCCCCTCCTCCTCCTCCTCTCTCTCTCTCTCTCTCTATCCCCTACCCCTTTCTCCGAGGTATCCTGAGGAATGAGTTCCAGCTGGCAACACTGCCCCACCTGATGCCCACCCTGGTGCTGCTTCATGACGACTACCCAGGACAACCTCCCGCACCTGTTATATTAAAATCAAATTTACCACATTACACTTAACATATAACATTTTTTATTAACTCTCTTATAGTGAAGTTCTGCATCTTATAATGTCTGTATCTGTATCCTGTAAACTGCATAGTGAGTTATGGATGCGATCAATGGCAATTTGTGTCCCCTATTCCGATTGCACATCTACGGATTGCACCTATAACCGCCATGTCAGGGTTTTTCTCTCCTAAAGAGTTTTTTTGAATCCCTGACCACTGACTGCTATGTCATTACATGTAAAGCTGCTTTGATACAATGTCCTTTGTGAAAAGCGCTATACAAATAAAATTGAATTGAATTGAACACATGCAAATTTGTGCCACAACGTGGATGCAACTAAATTATTGATAATTAAAATACGGCCCCTGTACGACATTTTTGGTGATAGACATTTCCACTTTTCCAGGCTCTTCAATTTTTCAAAGACCCCTTCCCAATTCTTTTGCACTATTAAATCCTCACCCAAGAACACACCTAGATACTTAAAACCTGATGTTTTCCATACTAAGCCCTCTGGAAGTTTTGGTTTGCCCTCCATCCATTTACCCATTAATACAGCTTCACTTTTTTTCCAGTTTACACATGCAGAAGATACACTTTTAAAGGACGAAAGTATTTCTGACAAAACATGTATGTCCCTTTGACTACTAATTATCACTATCACATCATCAGCATAAGCTGACAATATAAGATTCTCCTTGCAATTTGGA
>CM032801.1:18230513-18310513 GCA_019155185.1 Beaufortia kweichowensis
GTAGTGGCACCTAGTTGCCTTCTTCTGTACCACTTACACGGAAATTAGATCCTGCAACCAGTATTTGGAAACCACGAGCAAACCAACAGTCTTCTTTTGATGTTTTACTTCCCAAAACAATAACTTACATAGACATGGTATGCACGGTCAAAAACTGTGTTTGCTTCCAGTCTCTTACTTCAAAACTAAAACTAACTACATCCAATGCGCTTTACTGGCTATGGCGTAGTGCTATCTGATTGGAAGCACAAAATACAGAAATGTTATCAGATCTAAACATTACTAAATTATGCATTTTAAACCAATAAATTACTTATGAATTTTCATATGAAATTTTTTTTTTTTTTTGATGAACTATAGTCCCTATGTGGCTCTTACATTACCGGCCCCTAATTGGTTAAGCAGGAGGATTAAGCAATTATAAACTTAAACATTAAGGAGTCAAACTATTTTTTAAATGTCCATAAACTATCAACTTGTTTCTTCTTTCTTCCACTCTTCTGACATCGCCTCTTCCAGCAAGCACAGTTTGTTTACAGGCCTTTCCAGAGTGTTGGTCTTGAGTCTTTATATCTTCACTCTTCGCAGATTCATTCCATTGGAATCTGGCAGCGTTTCAACTACTCTTCCCATGAGCCAGGAGTTTAGAGTGGAGAGAAAGAACTATCCACTATTAACACAACATCTCCCGTCATGAAGTTTCTTCTCGGCTTTAGCCATTTCTGGCTGCTGCTGAAGAAGTGTGGAAGGTATTCAAAACTGTCCATCTAGTCCAAAATAAATCCACAAGATACTGGGACTTGCTTCCATCTTTTTCTTGTATACATGTCATCTTTGCTGAAAATCCCTGGAGGCATGTTGGGTTGAGATTTCAACAGCAATAAATGATTGGGTGTTAGAGGTTCTCATCATTCACATCATCTGAAACAGTTGTAAAGAGGCCTGCCATTGATGATGCTTCGACCTCACACATTATTGTCTGAAGACAATCATCATTTTACGCTTGTTCTTTCAAAAGGGAGTTAAGGATTCTTCGGCACAGTCGCGAATTTGTCTTTCCCAAACCCCGCCTTGGTAGCGGCTGTACTGGAGCTACATTGAATATCCACTTTATTCCATTTTGGTTGCAAGGCCTTTTCAATCTTGTAGTTATCAGAGTTGTTGAATTGACTTCTCTCAACTCTCTCTTTCAGCCGACCACAAAAATTTGTGCGTTGTCAGAACGCCTTATGATGGTAACTTGACCTCTCCTGCATAAAGCGGACAGAATTGCATTAATGCAGGAGTCTCTGTGTCGAGGCTATCTGCAACCGATGTGCACCGCTCTGAGAGAGTGAGGCAAGTGAACATTACACCATACAACTTTTGAGCTGTACCCGACCCCGCTTGAGCATCAAACGCCCAAAGAAATCCAGCGCCGGTATTTGTGAAAGAGGCTTGTCTGGCAGGAAGAGCCTATCTTCAGGCAGGTTTGCCATCTTTTGCTCACCAATCTTTCCATTAAACCTGCGGCACACTGTACATTTTGTTGATTATCTTTTCGAGATTGCAGAATTGGCTTGTGGGATCCAATACATGCATCTCAGTTGTGCTAAGACATAACTTCGTCCACGAGGTATCCTGTTCTTTGGTGGATGTCTCTCAAAATCAGTGTAGCAACTTTGCTGTGCTTTGAAGAATTGTTGGATGTTTAGCATTTTCTGGCATGGCAGACTTGTTGAGTCTTCCACCAACCCTTGCCCGTGCCATCTTGAAGAACCCGGATCCCAATTTAAACAGCTGACTGCTCGCCACTGGGCTGTTTACCTTGCTTCAGTACTTTGATTTCTTCTCCAAACTGTTGTCTTTGACTGAACTGGATTATTTCAGATTCTGCAGCAACCAGATCATCAAGGTTAGTGATTTCTTTTCTGTTGCTTTTGAATTTTTTCATTTGTTGTTCTAATTTTGATCTTTCCCTTTTCAGGGGTTCTTTTCAGCTTGCCTGATGCGGCTTTTAACATTTCCTTTCTTTCCTCTTTCAGTTTCCACATATGTTCTTTTACCTTTGGAAATCCAGGCCACTGATCTTTTAATTTATGCCAGTCTCGAGTAATAGTTGATGAGTTTGTCGATTGGTTCTTGGTTTTCTTCAGCTTTGATCATGTTGACTGTAGCTCCATTCTTGACTTCTTCGGATCATTTTGCAGGCTTTCTTTCCTTAGCACAGGCTGTTCCAATTGTGAAATCCACATTCATTGTTCAGCAAGAAGTCTGGCCCATTGATCCAGGTTCCTCCTTGCACCAAACTCTTGGCTTTCCAGCCCCCTGCTGGCTTGATCTGCAGGATTTTTTCTGTTGTTCTGATATACTTCCATTGGCATGGCTTGGTTGCTTCTCGGATCAAGCGAGATTCTGTTATTGCAACAAAGTTTTGAAGCAGAGCAGTTTCACTGTCAATATATCTGAGAGCACTGTAGTGCTGTCTGTCCAGAAGATAGATTGTTGCAGTATGGAACTTGCGAAGCTCTTGCTGTAACATCTTGTCTATTTTAACAGCGATAACTGCTGCAGTCAACTGGAGTCTGGGAATGGTGACCAGTTTTGAGATGGGGCAACTCTGACCTCCCTATGAGGAATGCACAATGCTTCTCACCTTGGTTATTCTTAAGCAGCAGATAAGACACAGTGCCATAAAAGCCCGGACTCTGGGCGTCTGAAAAATGATGTAACTGTGCTGCTGCTGTGCATCCCAAATCTGCTAGGTTTCAAACACCTTCTCACACAGAAGGTAGAGATGACTGACATCTTCAATCCATCTTTTCCCAATCTTCAGCATGTTTTCCTACCAATGTTCTCATCCCATCCGTACTCGTTCTTTACAAAGATCTCTCAGCAGGAGTTTAGCGGGCAAGATGACTGGAGCCAGAAACCAAGAATTAAGTAAGATGGAATTTCACGACTGACAAAATGCACTTCTTCTAGTCGCTCGGTTTGTCTTGCAGTTTCATACTGTAGGTGAAAGCATCAGATTCTGTGCCCCCACTGTACACCGAAAGTGTCCTCGACTGGCAAAGCATCATGTCTTGTAAATCCAGGTCTTTCACTTCACTAGCTCTATGTTCTTCAGGGATTGACATCAACACCTTCCTGCTATTGCTCATCCACTTAGTTAAAGTGAAACCTCCGGCAAGCACATAGAATCTGAGAAGATCTTTAGCCAAAGTTACCGCTTCTTCTTCTTTAGCTACACTCTTCAAACAGTGCTCCAGTAGAAGTTGCGCGAGAACTGTCTGGACAGCTTCTGGAGATACATCAGCCTTATTAATGATCTTCAGCAGTTCTTTTCAGTGCAAAGAGGCGACACTTTGTGAAGAAGTGGCTCCAGAAGAGATGCGCAGTTCGCCCCGGAATTCCTCCATAGGTTCATTCACCTTGCCGTTGGGCTTCACCGCAAAGAAAGCGAAGTGGAGGTCGCGTCACTCTCCTGGCACCTTGACCTGATAAAACATCGACTCGATGTCGCTATTATAGCGACTGGCTCCTCACGAAATCTTAAAAGCACCAATTAGCGTGTTGTTCAAGTCGGGTCAGCTTGGGCAGTTCACTATTCAGAGACCTTTCCTGAAGCGAAGCTGTGCAGTCGAAGACCACCCGCAACTTTTCTTTTCTTTGGGTGATACACCCCATGATGTGGGATGTAAAACAGCCTGTTGTCGTTACGGCTCAGCTGTTGGACCGGAACTTGGACAGCATAGCCTTTATCAATGATGGTCTTCATAAAGCCTCTTGTATTCTTCAAAAAATTCAGGATTCTTCTTGAACTTTTCTAAGCAAACAGGCTATCACGTTGCTCCATACACCAGCGGTTATTAGGCATTTGTAGCTTCTCATTCCTGAGTGGCAGTCCAATGCTGCCAATGTCCGTTCCTCAAAATGGTCGATTTTCTGTACAGACTGCAAAAACTGCTTGTCATCCTGAGACATCTCTTTCGATCATCATAATTGCGGCTCTGGAAAATCAGTGTTATACTGTTGGACCAGCAGCTTCTCAATCTCCATCACAGAAATTCTGTTTACTGCAAAGGTAGGCGTTTTATTACCTGCATCTTCCAGTTCTTTTCTTACAGGCCCCCATTCACAAGCCAGCCAATGGCAGTCTTCACAGCATAAGGGCCTCCATCCTTAGAATTAATAACGTGCCATGGCTCCATTGCTCTGGAACTAGTTAGCTCCAATAAAGCAGGCCTACATCTGCTTCTATCTCTGGCATGGCGTACTTCATTGAGATAAGGCCACTTCTGGATATCTGACTGTTTAGGTATGTTCTCTGTGTGAACAGGTATGTTGCTATGAGTGAAACACCTTTGGTAGCTCAATGAACTTGGTGTTTTCCAGCCCGCTTTTACTTCCAGGTCTGATATAAGGCGTGCGAAACTATTCATGAGTTTCTGTTCTCCAGATTTGTCTTGACCCATGGTGTTAAGAGTATTAGGTGTCGGTTTTACCTTTAATGTTTAGTTTCTTTTTGTAAGTCTTTTGTGCAGAACGTTTGCTGTGCTTCCCGGGTCCAGAAAGGCATTATGTTTCAACACACCTGTCACTCCTTTTTTGACTTGATCTTCACTGGTACAATTGACAGCACACATTTTGGCTTCTCCGGCCCCGTGAGGCTACATGACTCTCGCAGAATAGAAACTTGAGCACCACGATCACTTCACTTTCATGATGATCATCTTTCTTTTCAGGTGAGATAGAACCTTCTTTTTATTATGTGCAAAATGTCTGGATGCTTTAAAAGCACCTCTTTACACTCAATTCTTCTTTTGCAGAATTTTGCTAAGATGTCCGAACTAGACATCCAAAACACAAGCCCTTCTGTTTTAAAGAAATTCACCGGCGCTTTTTGTGGTTGGCATTTTGATTTTTGCTGCATGAAGGGCAAGGGTGTGAGATTGCTGGCGAGTACAAACCACGGCTTCTCAAAGGCACTCAGAGTTTTACTTGCGTTTGCTGGCTTAGCGATGCGTTTTGAGGCTCTTTGCTTTCGAGTGTGGAAACATTGGTTCGCGAAACTACTTCCACGGACCTCTTTTCTTCCATAATGCTTTTCTTTTTGGTCCGTCTTTCCACTTGGGATTGGGTGACTGTCTGAGATATTACCAAGAGGGGATCCATGGCTATTCTAGCTTGGCGTCAATGTAACTCCACCAAATCAGAAAACTTTGCTCTCCTGCCTCTTTGCTCTTTCATGTCATAAGCTTCAGCACGCGTAGCGTTCCTTCAGTTTGTATGGTAGCTTAGACACCACTGTCCGTAAGTTGGTTGGGTTGTCCATCTCCTCTAAAAATTCTATGTCTTCCATAGTGTTGCGACATCCAATCAAAAACATAGCATGAAGCTCAATGCTTTCCATCATCCGACTTCACTTGAGGCCATTTTGAGTGCTTTGTCAATGCCAATGCGCTGGCAATCGTAATTCATCCCCATAGTGCTTATGAAGTGATGTCGCTTTGCCTGCGCAGTAGCCTTTTGTTAGGTGTCATATGAGCTTAGCTGCGAACAAGCTCCTGAGGTTCCCCGCCCAGTAAACTGTTCCAAGAAGTACAATTTGTCTTGATCATTGCTGGTTTTCTGCTCTATTGCGTGCTCAAAGCCTCATGAAAGAACTTGTTACTGTAAGCGCATCACCCTTGAACACGGGAATGTCCTTTGTTGGTAGATGAGATAGCTGCTGTTGTTTTACAAAGTAGTTCAGTGATTACATTCTGTTTTTGCATAACTGCTAGTATGTCATCACCTCCATTAGATTGAGCATTTGGTACATAATTGGAGACCAATTGAGATTGTTGCTGTGTTCGGAGTGCGTGTTTGTGGTTGAACATGAGTGTTAAGTATTAGCTTGCTGTGGCAGCATAATGCTGGTTCTTTCCTTCACATGCTCACCTCGTGGCTTTTGCACTGCCGCATAGCTACTAAACCCATCTTCAGATCTTTCATATTCTTTAAGCGCCCTTATTTTTGCTTTACTTTCAGCTAATGCAGTTTCCAGCTTCAACTCTTCTTTTTTCAGCTTTGATTCTAGCTGCTTCAAACTCAAGCTGTTGCATTTTCTTTAAGCGTCGCAGCACGCGTTTGAGCAGGGCTGCATGTTCCGCTTCCTGTTTAGCTCTTGTTGACGATACTTTCATTGATACAGCTGAAGTGCGACTCACTTGTGATCCACGTGGGCTGGCATTTGTAACATCGCTGACCCCCACCTGTGAAAGCGCTGTCACTTGCTTTAACAGTTTCTTGCAGATAATCATCCACATTATTTTTCTTCTTGCAGTACTCTCTTTCCACTGGCAGTATGGGTTTTGCTCAGCTGCAATCCAGTTTTTAGTCATTTTCATAAAATCCTCTAATGCGGCTGCCATTTTAGGTTCAAACCAGTTCTCTTGTTCATAGCTTTTTCATCTTCATTCAAAAGATTTTAACTTCGTTGTTGAGACGGTTAAACTCCTTTTAGTGATGCTGAAAAATCACTTTCCATCATATGTTTCACCTTTTGTAAATTCTTTTGAGCATCACCCATCATTGTCTCCAACTTCGTTTCTTTTGCTTGTCAAGAGTTCCCTAATGTTCTTCTTCTCTGTGCAATGCACCTCTTGCAATCTCCTCTAGCGCCTTCTCTGTCATCTTATGTGACCTTCTCTGTTCCATTGTATCCTCGATACATCTATGTTCATCTTCCTCCAGCCATCTTACAAATTGCAGAGTAAATGCTCTAATTGTATGCAAACGTTTCAAGCACTGTCTTCTAATGTACTTTTTCTTAATAAAAGCGAGTGCAATACAACTTCTTAAAGATTGCCATAACTCCACATTGACTGAATCAGAGTTTTAATACTCAGCATCACGTTATGCAGAAAAAAGTTCACAGAATTTTCGTTCTCTTTCAACTCACTTATCTCGTATGTCTGTATCGCCTTTCTTTGACAATTCACACAGATAAAGTCCACTCTGTCTCCGTCTTTTGAAGAAAAAGTCCTCACTCAGCCGCAGCGCAGCTCAGGCCGCCACTTCTCTCTTAACAGACAGACTACTTAGCTGCTTAGCTAGCGGTGCGTATGGAAACCGACAAACAGCGGAGAAACTTCGTCCTTGATGGCGGTCCGCCGGCTAGCTGTGGCCCGTTCCGTGTCTCGTTTTCGGGCGCTAAAGTTCGATCCGCTGCTTCCTCCCGGCAGCAACAAGCTAGCCACGTCTTCTTCGTTATCCAGCGTAGCTTCGTATTTGCGAGTTTTTTGACTAATGTAGTGGCACCTAGTTGCCTTCTTCTGTACCACTTTTTGAAGTCAGTCTACAACCAGTATTTGGAAACACGAGCAAACCAACAGTCTTCTTTTTTGATGTTTACTTCCAAAAACAATAACTTACATAGACATGGTATGCACGGTCAAAAAACTGTGTTGCTTCCAAGCGTCTCTTACTTCAAACTAAAACTAACTACATCCAATCGTTTACGCTATGACGTAGTGCTATCTGATTGGAAGCACAAAATACAGAAATGTTATCAGATCTAAACATTACTAAATTATGCATTTTAAACCAATAAATTACTTATGAATTTTCATGAAATAGTTTTTTTTTTTTTTTTGATGAACTATAGTCCTTATGTGGCTCTTACACGCATGATGCTTTGTTTTAGAGTGTGTTCCTTTGCGGTTGTCGTCGCTCTCCCGTGATTTTCTCTCCGGTGTTTTGTCTCCGGTGGTTATTTACTGATCGTGTGCCTGTACCAATCTGTATGGATTCGGGGTATGTATGAATTTCTGTTGGCTATTAAGCCAAGAGAAAAGTAATTTATTGTGTTCTCCTATGATTCTTTCTAGAAGTGAAGTAAAGCTTTATTCATGGGCTTCTAATCAAGTGGGCTCTGCGCTCTGTCTCGGACGATTGTGGTTCTTTCCTCTCTGCCGGTTGCACCCTAGTGCGCCAGCTAATGCGAATCTTTGCCGTTCGCTTTCATTACTATTTTTTGTTTCATTTTGTATAAATTTAGTATTTAGTTTCTTTTTGAGTCATTCTGTTTGTTTTCTTTGATAGGGTTTTTCTTTTTGTTTCGTTTCATTGGTTATTTTTATTAAGTGCAAACTTTTGTTAATATTTGTGTGAATTATTGTTATTTTGAGTTATTGCTGTTCTTTTGTGAATGCTGTGTTCGTTTAATTGTTTGTTGAAATGTGTGAAGCCATTTGTGTCATGAGCGTGCATTTAAACCTCCATAGTGGTGGTTGATTGAATATGGCCATTGTGGTTTTAATAATTATTTGATCTAGAGTACCCTGCTTAAACCATCCTATTGGCTTCTTGTTATAAATTGTTTTTGTTTTCTTATTTTCAAGTGTCTGTTTGGTACTGAACTCTAGTGGGGTTTCCCGGAGTTATTGTGCTTCTGGATTCATATGTCTTTTCTTTTGGCAGGGCCTGGGCACCAGAGTGGAAGGCTAACTCACGATTGTAGTGGTGGTATTTCTCTCACTGTGTGACATACTCAAGCACTTGTGAGTGTGTGTGTGCTGTGACTTGCTGTGATCTCTTGGATGTATGTGGATTTCACTAGGGTTTGATGCCAGTTTTGTATTGGTTGGTAAGCCCTAGACCCCTTGCCTCAGGTAATACCACAAATTCTGGCCATTGCCATTCCTACATAATGTTTTAATAATTGTCTTTGTATGTATTTACTCTCTGAATGTTTACATGATCATTGTTTTTATATATAATCTCATTCAGAGTAATGTCTCCTTCCTCTTTTTTTAAGATGTGACTGGTTGCTGTGTCGAGTTATGTAAAATCTTGTGTGTAATAAAGTATTTTTATATTATAAATTCAGTGTCTCTGAGCCCATTAGCATCACGAATCTGTGAATTGCCTTTGTGCTTTGAATCCTTGGGTGAAAGTCCCAAGGTGGCGTAGTCAGCTCTGTGTCGTTAGAATATAGTGTATTACGAATTGGGCGTTCTTTTGCCCTCATATGTACACATGTCTAGCAGTCCCGCGCCACGACATAAGGATGAATTAATAATATTGAGCACTGGTTCCGAAACTGCAGGAAAAACTTCTTTTAGTAGTTTTGTGGGAATGGGATCTAATATACAGGATGATGATTTTGATGAGTTTATTATTTTTTTGAGTTCATCCATTTTAATAGCATTGAATGATTCTAGTTGTACTATTGGCATGAAGCGGGACGGGATACTATGGGATATAGAGGTGGCTGGCTGTGTAGATGCAATATTGTCCCTAATCTGCTCGATTTTATTATCTAAAATTTCATAAAGGTATCATCTTGGATGACTGAACACCACCTCCAGCTAAACCTAGCCAAGATTGAGCCCCTGGTACTTCAGGCCTCACCTACAACACAACACAACCTCACAATTAAATTTGGTAAAACAACCATTACACCATCTAAATCCGTAAGAAACCTTGGTGTAATCTTCAATGACCAGCTGTCCTTTACCGAACACATCTCAAGGATATCATGGTCTTGTAGATATGCACTTTACAACATCAGGAAGATCAGGCCATATCTCACAGAGCACGCCACCCAACTGCTAGTTCAAGCCCTGGTAATCTCAGACTGGACTATTGCAATGCTCTTCTGGCTGGTCTTCCTGCACGAGCAATCAAACCACTTCAGATGATACAGAACGCAGCAGCAAGACTTGTCTTCCAGGAACCCAAAAGAGCACATGTCACACCTCTCTTCATCTCTCTCCATTGACTACCGGTTGCTGCCCGCATTAAATTCAAATCATTAATGCTAACATTTAAAACCATCACAAACTCTTCACCCTCATACTTTAACTCTCTTCTACACACCTACAACCCATCCAGAACCCTGCGCTCAGTGAATGAACGTCAACTGGTGGTATCCTCACAGAAGGACACTAAATCTCTCTCTCGCTCTTTCTTCTTCTCTGTTCCCAGCTTGTGGAATAATCTCACTAACGCAATCCCATCTGTCACATCCATCACCTGCTTTAAGAAACAGCTAAAAACACCAACACCTGACATCATAAACACCCTATCCTCTTTTTCTTTCCTCTACAGGTACTTATCTATCACTGTGAAACATTGTAAACTTTCTAAAGCACTTCTTCATACTATTGTTGCCGCTTTTGATGTGTCACTTCATTGTCTCCTAAATGTAAATGTAAAGTGTGCAAAACGCAAGTGTAAAGACAACATAAATATGCTCATTCACTTACTGCCATGGAATCTATTCTCATTTTAAAACATGTTTGTATTTTTATGAAAGCAACACAACAGAATATGCTTTAGAATACAGCATGAAAATGTTCGTATTAACCTGCAGAAGTAAACTAACCTGTACATGCGCAATAAAACCAGTCAGTATGGTACATGCGGTTTAAAAACATGCGGTACATCACGTTGTGCACTGTGATGTAGCACATGTTCTAAATTCAAAGAACCACACGATAACAGTTTGTAAGATCTTTATTTTGTTTGTTTTACTCCAGTGGCATTCACATGAAAGGTGCCATGGTGCCTGCTATCAAAATGATGCATACAAGGTGAATTTAGACAGACAATGCTTGTATATTAATGTGTATGTTTCTTTGTCTTACCGGTTCCTGGAAATGCCTAATGGGAGGGCTCATGAACAGGAAACCCATTATATGACATCCTGAAAGGGGAGGAGTTGGTCTATTAATAACCTAAAGTGCCTAAAATGCATGAATGTGTATATGTTTGAAGGTTACTAATGGGTAATTCTTAGTAAAGATGAACATAGTTAATGTATTGTTTGTAAAAGGTTGCCTATACCCTGTAAAATGTAAATTGTACAGTTAATCACTGATGAAGAATTATGATTGGTCACTTTGAAAATGAAGGCGGGATTTAATCTATAAAAGAACATTTGAAATGGGAGAAAGGGGGTGAAGGGTGTTTGTTGGATGAGTAGCTAACTTTATAACTCAATTTTTCTTCATTGTTGTTTTCTTTGATTTATTTTTGTTATGTATTGATTTGTACTTTGAACCATTTTCTTTCTTTTATGTTCCTATTCAATTGTGAGCTAGAAACTTACACTTACAAATGGACATTTTGCTTTGTCCTTTGTTGCACTTTTTGGGAAATTGTGGCACCCTGAAATAAATTAGAATTTTTTCCATGGACACTTATGGAGTTTTCCATTTTCTTGCTGCTTGTTAGCCATTGCATTGACCATCATACAACACGCACATTTGTACATGCATGGCGTCGAAGTGCTTGGCGTCACCATGCTACAGTCTGCAGCCGAGGAGTATCTAAAAACACCCTCTTAAGCAGCAGTGAAAGTTTGCTGGAGAACTTAATGAGTAAGAAGAACAACAACGCAGATATATATACATATAGTTATGCATTGACCTTAAACTTGTATTTAACATTAAAAAAAATAGTAATTACATATATGCTGTAGAAGATTTATATGTGCAGTTTAAATGTAAAATTATTTTAGCTTCATCCAAACTGTTACGGAGCCATCTGATACCATTCCCATTCAAGCCGCATCAGATCCCACCGTCACACATTCACGATCTCACTCACCGGACTTTTGAACTTAATTACCCAGACTCCTTTGCACTTCAGCACCTCCATCTTTGATCACCGTCACCTGCCATCAATTTACCTGGACTCTTTAAATATCATTTGTTTTCAGTTCACCTTCGTCAGATATTGGTTAGCTTCACGCTATGCACCAGTCTGATCTTTTTCTTCTTCTTCCCTGTTTATGCTTACCTGTTTATGTGTAGCGGCCGGGGTGTGCCACCGCCTTGTGGGGGATATACTTGTCACCTATCTAAGGAAGACTGAGTGAGTAACAGGAGCTAGGTCCTCCCACCCAATGCTTTTTAGTCTTATTACAGCTTGCAACTGTATGTTGTGCCTGTCGTGTTGCAGTGTGTGCGATTTCAGATATGGTGAGAGGGCTTCGGGATTTCTGTTATACACGGTAGCCACCCAAAGTGTATATGTGTGCAGAGAATGAGTGTAGGTTAGTGCACAACCCGCTATCCCCAAATCTAACAGGACAGGTAAGACGCCCCCACTCCTTAGTATAAATGACTAAATGATTATCAGTCCAAACCCATTTAACTTAACTAACAAATGGTTTATTTAAACTAAATGAGGTTAAAGAGGTTGGTTTTCTCTTCTTCAGTAGTAAAAGATATCAACAGTACAGCGATTACAAAATATACACAAGAAAATAAACAACAAAAATAAACTGTGTCTGTTTCAGATAAACAGTAAACAATCAGTACTCTTTTCACTGCACTGAAGAATGGCACAAATATGTCATGGAAATAAATCACATATCAGTTCAATGCGATTGGAAATTCAATTCAAAACGCTAGAATAATGCAATAATACTTGTCTTCTTATGCACAAGAAACGTTTACAACTGTACACTGTGCATCAGTGAGGCAAAATATGTCCAGTATCTCGCACTTTATATCAGTAAGTCTCTCCGTAATGAGTTTGTTCACATTCCCATGAAGAGTGATTCATTCAAAAATATAGTTCAGTTCAGTTTACAAAACAAAAAAAATAAATAAATGTTATCCTGCTTACCAAGGTGAAAACCAAAAAGGATAAATAGTGTACATCACCACTTCACTGATGGATGAGGCGGCTGAATGACGTCCACCGGATGGCAGGGTCACGTTCTACTCAAAAACCTCCCTCTGCGATTGCCCTCGAGATCCTGACGACAGCAGCTCAATTACCCAAGGCCACAATCACAGCTAACACAGGTCACGTTGAGAAGTCAAAACGCTGTACAGCTCACCCGTAGACTCAAGCGCCGTCTCCCCAAACACTAATGTGCATCCAGATCGATTCACGTTTGTTTAAACAGATAAAACAAAACTGGAAACATTACAAAACAAAACCGCATGGACACATAGCGAATAGCTAACTGTTAGCTTAGCTTTCACGGCCATACTTTGTACTAACATAAAACTCACTTGATCGCAGCTAATTACTTTCAACATTACCGCGGTCACACATCGAACTGCAGTAGCACACAACACGGATGTGAATCCACGAGTCTTAGCACTACTTTCCAGCAGTAAACTTCCAGGAACTTCAACGAACTCACTCGCTATCTTTCCGACTTCTTCTTCTCCGACTCTTTACCAGCGCACAAAAACAAAAAATGGCGGCGCCCATGGCAGACGTCAAAATAAAAGTCGAGCAAGTGACAATTATAGTAGATTCCTCTACATATGCTTACCTGTTACCGTTTGTACTTTTATGTTTAACCTTTTATTTTAGTAAAAGTTTATCATTTACTTTGAATCCCGTGTGTCTTCCATCCACCCTCATAACACAAACGGCCTATTTCTGCTAGGCTCATTTTGTAAATGTAAGCATTTACTTCAGCCAAGTGAAAAATTGGTGCTTAATGCAGATGTTTAAAACAAAAGAATAAGATTAATCACTGCCTGTCACAATCAGCAATGTGTGGTGATTTTGTATATCTGTAAAGAAATAATTAAATGGTACAAAAAAACTTCAGCTTTTGTTCTTCACCTAGACCTTGGTCCTTAAAGCAAATACTTCTTACGCTTATAATTAGAAATTATTTACAAAATAAACGTAACATATATAGAAAAACAACAATTTATATAAAATTAAAACAAGGTACTATAAGGCAGTACTGCATTTAAATTGTCATAAATGTCTCGGTACAGTAGTACTCACTCGGGCAAAAGGTCGATCTCGATGTCGTTTATCTTCGGATGCTGAGGCATGTGCTGTGCAATGCCGTTCACACCCCAGAGCTTTATAGAAGAAGCAAAGGAATCTCCTCTGGCTCCACCCCTGTGATGTCATGATTGTTGTCTGGAACTAAATGACCTATGAGAAAACAATACAAAATTTGTGCTACATTCAGTCTTAATGTTTACATACACGTGTGATCAGGGGCAGACTGGCTGATGGTCATTCCGGCCTGCCGGCTGCCGCTGTGCAGTCGATCAGGCTGACGTGCAATAGGCTGGTATGCAACTGCGAATTAATTGACGGACTTATGAATCTACGAATCAGGCGATCGCGGAGTGAAAATGACACCACCACATTACCCAACATCAGTGAAGCACTGCCTAATTGGCTATATCCAGAGGCAGGCTTTATCATAGAAAATTGTGCAAAAATGGGCGTAAATGCAAAGGAGGAGCAGAGAGGGAACGTATGAAAGGAGAAAGCCCTGGCCACAGACACAGCAAGTTGCTGCAAAATCCCAGCCATGTTGCCAGTTGTCACGGAGTCAGTTCCACCCATTTCAACATCGGATTCCACCGTCACCTATTCACAATCCGCTTCACAGGACTATTGAACTCAGTTTCCCACAATACATGCACCGCACACCTGTCACTACTCACCCGCACCTGATCACGATTACTGGACTCTATTTAATGTGTGTGTCTTCATTCATTCCTCGCCCGGTATTGTTGTTCCATTGTTTGTTTTGCCCTGTGCTTATGCTTGTCATTTTTTGGATCTGTCCTGTTTATACCTGTTTGGAAATATATATACCTGTTTGGATTTTTTGCCTGTTGGAATTTCATTACCTGTTTGGATTTTTGCCTGTTGGAACTTCATTTTGCTATTACCTGCTACCTGTTTGGATTGAGATACCCTGTTTTGGATTACTTACCTGTTTGAATTTATTTATTTATTATTAATTTATTTTTTATGTTCTGTTTCCCAATTCCCAGTTTTGGATGGACTTTCTGTTTGCACTGCTTTTTATAGTAAATCTGATTAAATTGACCCGTTTTGACTCTTACCTGCACCTGAAACAGTATACCGGGCCTTACACTACAAACAAGGATTCCCCTCTTTTTGTCAGTTCTGTCCGTCTTCGTTTTTCTATTATGGAATCAGTCCCCTCCTCACCTGCTGAAGCTGCCACAGAGTTCCTGCACGCTCTTTCCAGCACCTCAGCTCTACATATGGCGGCGTCTCAAATCGATAAGCACTGCATCCTCCAGCTGTCCCATGGCCATGCCCAGCCGCTTCAGCCGAGCAGCGGAGAATCGCGGTGGGTTTATTCTGCAATGTCGTTTGTATTTCAGCATGCAACCTAACCTCTGTCCCTCAGATTCAGCCAAGATAGCCTTTATGATAAACCTGATGTCAGGATCTGCACTGCAGTGGGAAGCAGGGTTTCTGGAATTCTGGCAAGCACGCAGTCAATCTCCTTTAAGGATTTCATCAGCCATGTGAAGGAAGTTTTCGACCACTCAGCCTCCTCTCTGTCTGTCGGGGATCAATTACTACGATCTCCGGCAGGGGCTTCGTCAGTAGCAGAATACGGCGCTCGCGCTTCGAACCCTCGCCACCATCAGCGGCTGGAATCAGTCAGCTCTGTTGGCGGCGTACCACCAGGGGCTTCGCCAATGGCGTAAGGTTACAGATGGTTATGTATAATGACACTGCGGACTCGAAAAGTTTCATTCAAAGGTCTATCAGAGTGGCTCAGAGGCTCAGCGTGTCTGTGCATTCAGTCGACTTCTCCCACCGCTCCTCCGCTCGCTCAACACCCGCCTCGCTACATTCAGCACCTCCTAGCCCTCCAGCCCCAGAACCAATGCAGATCGACTCCTCTCATCTGTCCAAGGAGGAGCGGCAATGCCGCATCTCACAGCGGTTATGCCTCTATTGTGGAGAGGCTGGTCATTTCCTTCCTTCAGCTGTCCAGTTAGACCTCCCCGACCTATGGTGAGTCTGATTCAGCCCCGTTTCTGATTACAAGTTGTCATTGCCGAGGGCGGAGTCTTCAGCATCATCTTCGCGCCGTAATCCAAGGGACCAGTTCAGCAGAAAGAGGCGCCTCCATGAAGTTCTCTGCGGTGGTCGCGACTTCTCCCGCAATCGCACACATTCCTCCAGAATACTGAGGGCAGAATATCTTCTTCAAGCGGCTGGTGTAACAACTTCCCCGCGATCGGCCATGGGACTGTGCCATCGAGCTGCTGCTACCTGGGTCTGCCCTGCCAAAGGAAGGATCTACTCACTGTCTCTGCCAGAACAGAAGGCCATGGGTGACTACATCCAGGAGGCGCAGAGTCAGGGATTCATAAGACCTTCCACCTCTCCTGCTGCTTCTAGCTTTTTCTTTGTTGGGAAGGAGGAGGGACGGAGGGCTGAGACCTTGTATAGACTACCCGCACTCAACCCAAGCCACAGTCAAATTCCAATACCTCTACCTCTCATCCCATGGCTATCGAAAGCAGTTCACGAGGGGCCAAGATCTTTCACGAAGCTGGATCTCGAAACGCCTACAATCTCAGCTGGATCAGGAAGGGGGATGAATGGAAGACCCGATTCATAACCCGGGCGGGACACTTTGAGTACTGGGTTATGCCCAGCGGGTTGGTAAACGCCTCTTCTGTATTCCAGAGCTTCATGAATGAGATCTTCCGAGATGTGCTGGATAGGTTCGTGATCATCTACATCGGCGACATCCTCGTATGTACTCAAAGAGTCCCGAGAACACCAAGACCCGCGTGAAGACCCGTTCTTCAAAGGCTCTGCTGACCATCACCTCTTCCTGAAGCCAGAGAAATGTGAATTCCATCTGTCAGAGGTCCAGTTTCTCGGTTATATCATCAACTCATCCGGTATCCACATGGAACAAAAGCAAAGTCCAGGCAGTCCGTGAATGGCCTCAGCCCTCCTCCGTCAAAGGAACTTCAGCGTTTCTGGGGTTCTAAGCAAACTTCTACCCGTGATTTCATCCAGCACTTCACTTCAATCAACGCATCCCTTACCTAATTTCTCAGCAATAACCCGAAGAACCTGGCCTGGACCCCAGAAGCCGCAAGCCTTCCAGACCCTAAAAAGGCCTTCTGTGCGGCTCGATCCTGCGTCACCCCACACCAGATCTCCCATTTGTGGTCGAAGTGGACGCCTCCACCACCGGGGTCGGAGCCGTCCTCTCCCAGCAGCAGGGGAATCCTCAGCGCCTTCACCCATGCACCTTCTTCTCTAAAAGCTGTCCTCAAGGAGCAGAATTACGACATCAGGAACAGGGAACTGCTGGCCATTAAGTTGGCCTTGGAGGAATGGAGGCACTGGCGGATCACAAGAACCTGCTTTACTTACGGGACGCTAAAAACGTCAATTTTTGGATGGACTTTCTGTTTGCACTGCTTTTTTATAGTAAATCTGATTAAATTGACCCATTTTGACTCTGACTCTTACCTGCACCTGTAACACCAGTAAGGGAGCAGGTCGGTCAGAATTACATTTACATTATAGTTACGTAATCATTTGGCAGATGGACGCTTTCATCCAAAGCGACTTACAATAGATCAAATCTATTCTAAAAAATTATTACAAATATATATAATGATATAAGTTTTAAAAGAGCATCTTAATGACAAACTAGCACACTGTTTTACATATGAGAATACTTATTTGAATAAATATTTTTTTAGTGTCAAATTTGACCAGAAACTTTGATTTTCCATTTCTAGCCTACAAATATGTAGCCTAGTCTACAATGTTTATTTATTTATTTTGAAGGTGACGAAGGAAGCAACAGTAGCACTACTGCTGAATTGGGTGGTGGTGACTGCAGCAACAGAGGTGTCCTGGGGTGAAGTCAAATTCCCAGCCTGATTTACTGTCCCAGTCCGCCACTGCGTGTGATAATCATCAAATATCTGACCAGTCAACCCTAAAATAATAAGACACTTTGAGCCAAACAGTAAAAAAGATCTACATTTGTGGTTATCAACATTATATTATACTAATAAAATTCATGAAAGAAAACTTAACTACTTGCTTTTATGGACCTTTAAAATTGAAAACAAACAGCAAATTTATAGACTTAAGAAAAAAACAGGAAAATAAAAACTATTTACTTTATTTATTAATTTATCACTTTATAATTATATTATTTGCTTTTACATGTTTTGTATATATTTTTTCTTTTAGAATTGTTATTTTAATAATACTTTTAATTATTCAAATTATGACAAAAATATCTTATTTTCCTTAATAAACATCTGCATGTGCTTATTTCTAACAAACAGAAAAAACAGATAAATGTCAAATAAACAATAAATAAAACAAAAAAATATAGTTAATAAAATATGTAAATAAAGTAATAAATCAAATACACAGTAATAAGTCTATTTCAGTTAATTTCAGTAAAGATTGAATTATCTCACCACGAACAGAAAGTTTGATTTTCTTGTATTTGGTCTCTGTGTTGTTGATGACTTGTAGTTTATAAACTCCCAGTGTTTAGTGTTGATGTTTGTCATGCTGAGAGATCCGGTCTGATCATTCAGCCGTAGTTTTGTCTCTGAATCTCCCGTCAGATCCATCATAAGTTATCTTCTGTGTTTTATCAGCTTTAGCTATGAGGTTATCTTCAGGTCCAAACATCCACAGTATCATCACATCATCGGTCTGTATGTCAGTCACATCCGTGTGTAGGATGAGAGAATCTCCCTCCATCACCGACTCCAGTTTCTCTACACATCAACATTCAGTTATTGACCCTTATCAATAATCGATCACAGTAAAGATTGTGGAGACTCACCGTAATGCGATGATCATGAATCTCTTAGGCGTGTTTTCTGTGCTGCTGGTGATCTGGAGATTATAGACGTCTGAATGTCCTCTGCTGATGTTTCTGATGGTCAGATCCCCATTCTGTTCATTCACTTTCAATCTGTCTCTGAATCTGTCGTCATTACCGTCATATACCATCATCTGACCGCTGGATCGGGTTGATTTCAGCTATAGGGTGTTTTGATCTCCAAACGTCCACAGTATCCGATTATCTTCCATCAGCTCATGGACGCCGGTGGTTAATGTGACAGATTCACCCGCTGTACATTTGATTGTATTAACTGCATGAAAACAACAACATAGAAGCACAAGTCACATTTAATGATCACTGAAATCTTATGACTTAATAAAGACTCAAAGTACTTACACCAGACGAGAACATTAAACCTCTTATATGATGTGTTATGTTTGTTTTTGATCTGCAGTTCATAAACTCCAGAATGTGAGCTTTTAATGTTTGTGATGGTGAGAGATCCAGTCTCACAGTTCACCTGAAATGTGTTTCTGAATCTATCATCAATAGTCTTGTAACCTTTCGATGAGATCTCATAGGTCTTGTTATCTCTTTTAGCATTAGGTTCAAACTTCCACAGTGATTCATCTTTCTGCTCATCTTTCTGTAGTTCAGAAACGCCGCTCTGTAGTTCCACAAACTCTCCCTCTGTGGTCTTCATTGTGTCCTCTTCATATCACAGCGTCACCAACATAAAGAAACACAGAAATAAAGAATTACTGACACATCCTCCCATCACCGCTTCTCAGAAGACACTGCCTGTTTTATCACTGCCTGTGATGTCACTTCCTGTTCCTTTTTTATTCATCATACTCACCTCTGACAATAACTTTAAAACTCTTTGATTTGGTGATTCTGGTTCTGTTGGTGATGTCCAGATAATAATCTCCAGAGATTCTGATATCACTGATAGTCAGATCTCCCGTCTTACGGTCCAGATGAAGTTTATTTCTGAATTTCTCATCATCAACTCATGAGACTTCCTTATTCTGAGCGATGATGGGACCTTTTGCTCCAAACATCCAGACTATTTTATGATCACTTTGTATTTCATTGATTCCTGTTTTTAGCGTTGCACACAGTAAATCTACAGGTGTTGATTTTCCAGTGTAACGCGAAAGTGTTGACTTAAGGTGTTGCATCAACACTAAATAGATTCACATATTCACATAGATAGACATATCTAACCTCTGAAATGTCAGTTTTACGTAAAAATTGGTATAATTCTTTGGTGTTGCACTTTAACTTTTGTTTAGAGTTAACCAAGCCACACCTCTTTTTACGTGCTAACGTCTTGACCATCATGTGCGGACGCCATTTTATTTCTGTGGAAGACAGTGGTAAGTTTTCTTTTTATATTACAATAGACATTAAGTGTATAATATCGACGCTTTACCTAAGGGTCTATATCTTCTTTTAGTTTTCATTGTTTGCTCGCTCACAGATTACTAATATACTTATCTCACGAGCTCTGTTATTTCTGTAAATGATATGAAGACATTTTATAAATGTTAATGTGAACTTTGCTTCTCAACACGTCTTGCGCACAGTAAGCTTTATCATATTTTCATTATACTAAATTATTTTATTGACTGTAAGCATGTTCGGGCGTAATTATCCCGAGCACCACGCGCGATTATCTGCTGGGCGTAAAGCACGTGGTCCACCATTTAGAGTTTCGGTTATAATAATCATTATAACACTTCAAGTTCATATATATTTTGTTTTCAGTTACAATCTGTGTGGATGACAGTTATAGTGTATCTTGCTGAACATGCAGCAACTGCGTTAAAACCTCGCGATCATCATGCTTAATATATATATATATACTGTATGCTCTTATATCGCGCACTTTTACAGAATATATTCAGACAAAAGACAATATAACATATTCATGGGTGTTTACTCGCAACAGGCTCCGCACACAGACATGTTCATGGGCACAGCGTTTATAACTTAACGTTACTTGACGTGGATGCCGTGCTATTCTTTAAACCTTTTGAACTCTATGTGAATTATTATTTAACTACTAAACGACATTTCGTTTAAAATGTATAATGAATCCACGTGGAATAACTGCTCGGCTAGATTCATATCCCCTTCGTTTGACTGCTCGGCTAGATTCATATCCCCTTCGTTTGTTTTCAGATGCGTTGGCACGACACGTGGGTGCGTGTCATGCCAACGACACGCACCCACGGATTGAGTTATAACCCTATCATACTGTAATGGGTTGCCTTTTGTCTAATATATACATTTACTTACATATATAAGTATATATGTAAATAATTAAGATCTGCCATTAAGATCTGTTTTTCCCCTCCATTCCAAAAGTTCAGAGATTTGAAGATGATCATCAAAGCACAATTTCTGAATCAGAAGAAGTTCATCAAAATCCCAGAGGCTTGCTTTGATTTCTTCATAGCAGAAGGTAAATGATGTTCAAACTTAATTGTAATGGCATATTTTTTTAATTATTTATTTTCACTGATTTAAGATTGCACTGTTCATTACTTTTTCACTGCATTTTCACTATCATTTTGGATTTCTTTTCTATCTATATTTCAAATTGTTAATTATAATTATGATATTAGAAATAAAAGCTAAACGGACATATAAGCCTTGCAGTAAAAAGTTCTGGATACCTGAAGATGTTGCAGTCACAGTTACAGAGGTGGATAAAGACATGTTTCCAGATCTAGTAACCTCCAGTGAATTGGTTTTGTCATAAATGATGAACTGAATGATGTTGGTGAGTGATACGGGAGCATATCAAGTGTAATTTGATAACTCTAATAGCTGAATGAATGCTGGTTGTGTGGCATATTATGTAGGTTTTTTTATTTAGATTATTGTTAATAATGTGGAGAACTGTAAGAATGTGAGGAAGTCACTAGTTTCACTGCAAGGTTTTGGACTAAGAGATAGTTTGCCAGTTCAAGTATTAAACAGACTAACATAACACCAAATAACCCCATTTTGAACATTACAGATACACTGTCTCTAGCTTCAAAAAGCAGCTCGGACAGTGACTGGTTTAGTGGCGAGACGATTCAGACAGGATGAGGATGAGGCTTCACAGAGTTTACAGGCCAGCATCATGAGTCCCATGCTGCCTTGCACAGACACTTAACATAAACCTGAGCTTCACATCTTATTGTGTAGAATTTGAATATCATTAGAATGTAAGTTTGTAGTAATGGTCATAGTTCAGGGACATTTAGCTATGCCTGCCTTTTCTGCTCTGATAATGTGTTTATACTATATGTTTATGTTTGTTTGTTTATAGTTAATTAAACAGATTCTACAGACAAGACCAGGTGGAGCAAATGTGCTGAAGGAGTATGAAGATACAGGGACAATTAGTGATGAAATGAGAAGCATCTCTTATCACCCCAGGCTTCATGAAGAAAGAACACCAATAGGATCAGTATTTCGCAAGCTATTGCCCATCTGGTGGTATTTCACAAAGTAGGTAACTGGTGCACTTGTGGCATAATTTCTACAGCTAATAATTCATTATTATATAAACTGTAAAGTATGAGGTTGTACACTAACTTGATCAAATTGCCTAAACCTAAACTGAAATTAGCCTGTTAGTGCATTCCTGTTCTTTACAATGACATGTTAAATTAAGCGAAAAAAGACCAAAATAAATAATGAACTATAAATTGTATTTGTTGCTGTCTGTCATTCAGTCATGCTGCAGTCTACAGGAACACCTTGAGAAACACGAGAACTGTCAGCCTCAGGAATCTGCAAGGAAGCCATCAGTCGGTTCTTCGTTGTGGTGGATAAAAGTGAAGCTTCACTGGCAGCTAACAGATGAACTCTTTAAGGTCCATTTTGTTTTCAGCATCAATTACGATCTTCCACTCAAAAATAAGTCCACCTTTCTTCAGACGACAGTTTACAGAATTGATGTCGGCACAACCAGTGAAAGCCCAAGGGTGAAAGAGCTCAGAGCAAACGATGTTTAGATGTTGTATCTGTAAATCAAGTTAATTAGGCACCTTAAGCTTGTACATGGCTTGTATCCTGGCAAAAAGTTTGAGCTGGTTTGTGCACAGGATGGTTGTTTCGCAAGAATACTTAAAGCCATTTGATTTACAAAAGTCCTATGGCAATGACGCTCTTTTATACACTGTTTTGGACTCTTACTTGTAAAATGTGTATTCATGTCACTGGTTCAATGGCTTTGTGTTCTTGAAATAAAGTCTTGAAAGAATAACAAACATATGTTTAATTCTTGATTTATTTATTTTCAGATGATTTCAATGATTTGTTAATGTTTTTACAGTTCTAAAAGAAGGGAATTTATAACCCACAGTAATCTAAAAAATGTTTAGCCAACACCAGGATAGTGTATAATATAATAATAACTCTGTTGGTGTTTCCCTCAAACTCTGTGAAAGTGTTGTTGATATCTGTGTTGGTGTTTATATTGTAACTCTTGTGTTGGTGTTGGTGTTTGGAGAGGAACACTTCTGAAAGTGTTGAAAACACTTTGTGGATGGTTCCCATATATACACACTTTTAAAGTGTTGAAATGAACTCTATTGGTGTTCATGTCTGGATTTCAAATTTACTGTGCAGAATCTCCCTCCATCACTGACACCATCTTCAATTAATCCGGATCAACACCAAACAAAACTCACAGCTGACATTTAATACTTCACTTTTTTCTTCTAGACATCAATGAGATAAAATTGAGATCAAATGTAAAGTCTTGTGCGCCTCAGATATATTTCTTAAGAAAAACAGTCAGAGATCTCACAAATGTCTCTGTCATTAGAGTTCAGAAGAACTCGGATTTATCAAGTCTGACATTAAAAGTCAATATTATTGACAATTTCAGCATGAACTCAAATGTTTCTCATCAAATTTACTCAAATGCAGATTATTTTACCTCAATCTACATGCATTTACACCTCCATACTCTTCATGTAGTTTAATAATTGACTCATCTTTCTGTTTTATTACAATTTTGGGAGATAAAGAGACTAATTTGATCTGTAAATGAAACCTAACAGAGAACTCCATCAAAACTCTTGTTTCTTATATTGATATTTTGCTCTGTCATTTGAGCACTTAAAACCCATTGACTACCTTTGAGATGAGAGTATTTGTACCGATAATAAATTGCACCCAAAACAGCAGGACAACGATGTGTTACACGTCAGGTAAGAGACAAAGTCAAGTAGTAAAGTGAACAAAGGTTTACTAGTAACAGTTCAACAGAAACAAATCCATCCAGGTAAAAACGCACAGAAAGCCATCAAACTTCTTAAGAACAAAACTCCATCCGTAATCGGGCATCCAAAAAACACAGGTAACAAAAATAAACAGTTAGTTTTCCGCTTTAAACACTTTAAAAAGCGTTTATCACTTAAGCTCAACAGCACACAGGGGCTTATCATAAAAGCAGTCAAATAAATTTGTTACTGTATATGTTGATGATGTAACAGAGGTTACACATGTAGAGCATGTTCTGCGTCATTCAACAGTGGCATCACTGAGAGAGAGAGAGAGAGAGAGAGAGAGAGAGAGAGAGAGAGAGAGAGAGAGAGAGAGAGAGAGAGAGAGAGAGAGAGAGAGAGAGACAGAGACAGAGAGAGAGAGAGAGAGAGAGAGAGAGAATCCTCAGAACAAAATCCTTTAAATCAGTAAATTGAAATGAAAATGAAATGAAATGAAAGTGTTGTGAGTCTAATGCAGTTATAGGACAGCTATCACTGCTAACAGAACCTGTAAAACAGAAATCACATTGAAAGTGTTTCCTGCACAGAGAAACTTATATTTTAGACACATTTTGATTTGTTACCTGATTTCTGCTTGATCACTGCTGCTACGTTTTCAGATTCTGCTTGAGAGAGAGAGAGAGAGAGAGAATTATGAGAGAATTATGAGAGAATTATGAGAGAATATGAGAGAATTGAATTGAATTTGAAAAAAAAATTATTTACAAATACACAAGATTCTTTACAAAAGACTTAAAAACAATACATACCGCACAATCACATTAAATAAAAAAAATAAAACACCATCAGATTATAAAGTAGACACCAAAACATCTTCAGCTAAAACACACACAACACCATAGCTGCACCAAATTTGCTCAAAAGTGGAAAGATCTTTCATGGTTCTATAAAACTGAAAATCAACCAATACTCTAGATCTGACCAAAGCCAAAAAAAACATGCGAACATCCCCACTTGGCCTTTGTTCAATCCTATTCTTTCGGTTGATATAAACAGCCAGCTTTGCTTGTCCTAAGATAAAATTCAACATCTGACAGATAAACCGTTTCTTCTGAGCATATTTAAAACCTAGAATAAATCCTCCACTGTATATCGCCTACCCTTTTAGACACTGGTGGCTTATATAAAGATCTCCATTCGGGTTATATCTCGCTGTTCAGTTTAAAAACAGAGCGCCATGGTGTATCAAGTCTTCCACCCAGCCACTTTTTATTAAAAACCAATACACAGGCACAATACAAGTTTTTTCCTTCACTTGACAAGAAGTGTAATAGCAAGGATTCATATGATTTTGGAAGAAAACTTGTGTCCTCATCAAAAATGGGTTTCACAAATAAACAGGGAAAAGGATCCTCAATATCAGGAGCACAAACCTAGTAAAAAAATCTTTCAACATCTGATCTTCTTCAGCTGTGAAACAATCTTTTAGCCTAGTTAAAAATTGCGTGAACAGGCGAACAGACCTGATTCCCATAAGCTTAGAAGTTGCCTCCACATGCTCAAAATGAGGTCCAGTCAGAGTCAATAAATGTCCTAAGGTAAAGACCTTGGCTTCCCGAAGAAAGATGCTGAACCCTGGTAAGTTGCAATGTGTAGAGACATCCAGTCGGGCTCCAAATATCAATGGTTCCTGTAGTAGCCAGTGAAGAGAGGATACATTTTCAGTCTCATGAACGTGAAAGAGCCTCCACACTTTGAAAAGATTCCGATAAAAGATGGGTATTTCTGATAAATCCAGCTTGGTTGAATCCATTAGAAAGAGTGTTTTATCCAATCCCAAACCTCCTAGAGTATGCAGAATAGTGCAGCTGACCGCACACCAGCTACAACCCGTTGGTCCATCCAAGAATCTTCTTAAAAAAACATAAACGAAAAGCCCCAATTCTGACTAAGCCTTGTCCACCTTCATCTTTTGGGAGATATAAGATACTCCGTGGGACCCAATGTAGTTTATCCCAAAAAAAATTAACAAGAGCAGCTTGCACTTCAGCTAAGAATTGTGGGGGGGTCAACACAAGCCAATCTATGGCAAAGAGAAGAAGCAACTAGATTGTTTACAACAAGAGTTCTCCCTCTATAGGACATATTTGGCAGTAACCATTTCCATTTGTCTAATCGTCCTTTAATTTTTTCTAAAAAGCCCCTCCAGCTTAACTGAAGGATGACTATCATACATGTTTCTTTTTCTGCACAAAGGTGGGGGCTTGTGAGATAGGGCAGGAGAGCATAGCACTGAGTGAGCAAAGGTGGGGGCTTGTGAGATAAGGCAGAAGAGCAGAAGGTGTGTAATAGAGTGAGTATGAATATGTATATATGAGTAAGAATGTGTGCTTCTGTGTACAGGCGCCTTCACTCTGCATTGACACAGAGCTGAACGCCTCTCATGAGATTAAACTTTTCATTGACTACACAATTTTTTAAACATTTTTATTAAGACTATCCACAACACCAATTATAAAATTCAGCAATTGACAGACATATTTCTTACTTTGACTGTATTTAACACCCAAAATGAAAATCCTTTCAGAAAAAAATTCATTAAGACCATGAAAAATTCCTTTTACAACATCAAAGAAGGATACTAATCTAGTACAAAAGCATGAACATTTTTTCTCTTTGAAAACAAAAGGGACAATCATCTTTAACTTCCACATTCAATATGGAGAAAAAATAATTTAAAATCCCACGAAGTATCCTCCATTGTAAGTCACCCACTTTTTTTGATAATGGCGGTTTATATATAACTCTCCATTCTGGTTTTACATTTTCATCTAAACCAAAGAAAAGTCTCCACGGTGTATCTGACTTCCCAACGAGATAATTCTTGTTTAAAACCATCACACAAACTTTATACAATAGTTTTCCTTTAGTAGACAACTGTCACGGTTTCACCTTGCACATCTTGTTTGAACTGCAACTCCCACGATCCTCTGCACCTCACCACCTGTCCACCATCTGTCATCATTTCATCAGCACTCAGCCCCGCAACCAGCTTCACCTGTTCCCCGTCATCACCGGACTCTTTAAAAGTGTGTGTTTGCTTTCAGTGCTTGTCTGGTGTTGTTGTTTTGTATACGTGTGGTAACCCTGTTAAGATATTTACGAGTTCTCTGTAAGTCAGCCGTGCATTTTCTGCCTGCTTGCATTTTTCCCCTCTGAAGTGAGGTCTGTACCAGTTTTTGTATTTCCACTGATGAAGTTCAGTAAAAGACTTGAATTTGACATTCTCGTGTTCTGTCTCATCTGACCCACGCTAACAACAACAGGTCCAACCACTTCGAGTTCCACATTTTAAAAAAAGAACCTTTGAGTCCATCTGAACCTTTGAGTCCATCTTTTGAGTTTGAAAACATCAGACAAGGGAAACAATCCTTTTCATCAGGCACAGATGCTCCAGAAAAATAGTCTTTTATCATTTGGCTCTCTTCTACTGTAAAAGTAGATTTCAAATTCGTTAAAAAGAGAGAGACCAATCTAATCGATCTGGTGCCTAAAGAATGGGCTACCATTTCTGCATTATCCAAATTCTCTCTAGCTAGATCCAGAAATTGTCTTAAAATAATTACCTTTGATTCTTTAAGCTTAAAACCCCAATTAAAAAAAACTGTTGTTGTCAGTAGCATCAAGACGGGCACCAAGAAGTAAAGGTGCTTCTAGAAGCCAGTGCAATGAGTACAGATTTTCCGCTTTCTGAATGCGAAACAAGCTCCAAACTTTGAAAAGACTCCTATAAAAAGATGGAAAAAGCGACAAGTCCATTTTTAAAGGGTTTAGTAGAAAAATATGTTTATCCAAAGCCAAGCATCCATAATTCTGCAAAATGATATGGGCGACTGCCCTCCAGGTTACATCCGCTGCCCCATCCAAAAGTCTCTGCAAAAAACGTAACTGAAAAGCGGCCATTCTGCTTTGTAGATGAATCAGTCCTTGCCCTACTTCTTCTTTCGGTAGATAAAGAATGCTTTGTTGAACCCAGTGTAATCTGTCCCAAAAAAAGTCCACAAGAATCCCTTGTAATTTTCCTAATAATTGAGAAGGAGGATCAATGCATGCCAACTTATGCCACAATGAAAAAGCGACTAGGTTATTACTGACAACAATGCGTCCTCTGTATGGCATTCTAGAAAGCAGCCATTTCCATTTCTCTAAATGTCCTTTCATTTTTTCAACAACTCCATCCCAATTCTTCTGTTGAGTCATGTCATCCCCTAAAAAAACTCCCAAATATTTTAAACCACCATCAGGAAGTTTTGGCTTACCATTATTCCATTTACCAACCAAAAGCGTTTCACATTTTTTCCAATTAACCTTTGCTGAAGAGACCAAAGAAAAATCATTAATTACATTAAATAAACTTTGTACATCTTTTTGCCCACTGACAAAAACCATTACATCATCAATATAAGCTAATAAACATACATTTTTTGTACTTTTACAGTTTGGCAAGTGTAAACCAATCATTTTCCCCTTATTTGTTGCAATAAAGGCTCAATGGCCAATGAGTACAGCATACCAGATAATGCGCAACCTTGTCTTACACCCCTTTTAACCTGAAATGGAGCACATAAACCGCCATTTATCTTTAAAACACTTTCCACCTCACTATAGAGTACCTGGACCATCTTAATAAATTTTTGCTTAAAACCAAAAGCTTCTAGAGTTTTCCACAAATAATGGCGTTCAACTCTATCAAACGCTTTCTCTTGGTCCAGAGAAATCAAACCAAAATCCAAATTTAGCAATTTTGACACTTCCAATGCATCACAAATCAGAGAGATATTATCAACAATGGATCTGCGCGGAACACAGTAGGACTGGTCTGGATGAATTACATCACTTATTAATCCAGCCAATCTATTTGCCAAAACCTTAGAGAGCAGTTTGTAATCACACCAAAGAAGTGAAACAGGTCGCCAATTTTTTTGTCTGTCAAATCTCCTTTCTTTGGTATTAGTGTCATCACTGCCCTCCTGCTGCTCAACGGCAACATACCTTTTGACAGACTATCACTCAGCACTTGCAGCAAATCCATGCCCAACTCTGCCCAGAAAGACTTATAAAAGTCAACTGGGAGGCCATCAATCCCAGGAGCTTTTCCCAATTCCATGCCCTGAAGGGCCTTATACAGCTCTCCCAGACTCAGCACACCTGAAAGAGCTGCACTACCCTCTTCTGACATTTTTGGTAGGGAGCTCAAGAAAACATTTTCCTCATCATTCTCCCACATCATACTCACTTCTATAAAGATTCTTGTAAAAACCAACTGCTTCCGAATATCACTTTTCAGCAAAACATGGCCTTCTTCAGACCGGAGGGCCTGAATTAATCTCTTCTGACCATTTTTTTTCTCTAAACAAAAAAATAATTTTGATGGTGCGTCCATATGACTTATGTTTTGAAATCTTGATCTGACCAGTGCCCCCTGTGTTCTATATTCCAGCAGATCTGCTAACTGGGCTTTCTTTAAAAAAAAAACATAAAAATGATGATTTTCCCCAGTGGAATCAGCTATTTGTTGACATTCAATTAATTCATTTTCTAATATATGCAAAGATTTTTTAAACTCTATAGTGACGTTACGAGTGTATTGTTGACACAATTGCCTAATTTGGACAACATCCCACTACTGTTGTAATGATTCAAAATTTAACTTGGATTTCCTATAATTCTTCCAGAAATACTTAAAGGAATCCCTAAAAACACTATCACTCAATAATGAAATATTAAAATGCCAATAAGCACTTCTAGATTTGATAGCATTCAAAATAAAACTACATTTCACCATACTGTGATCAGAAAAGCCTATTGGGATGATAGAGCAATTTTTAAAAATATTAAGCTGATATTTAAAACTATATAGTCTGTCTAACCTGGCAAGAGAAGCCATATTATCCCTCATATGAACCCATGTATATTGTCTTGCATTTCCATTCAACTGCCTCCAAATATCACATTGTTCATTCTTCTTAATTAGCTGAATGAGACACTTTTGATGAGCCAAGTGTGGTTCAATATGGTTTCTATCAATCATATCTTCTGTACAGTTAAAATCTTCCCCCAAAAATAAATATTCTTCTTCTGAACAACCTTGTAAAGTGTTACACAAAAGATCTAAAAAATCATTCTTTCAACAGGTGTTGTTGGAGCATAAATACAGATAAAAACTAGAACATAACTTTCAAAAATAGCTCTAACTTTAAGTAATGTTCCTTTAACAACTTCATCCACCACATAAGAAAGTGGAATAAAACTTTTAGAAAATAACACTGGAACTCCTGCACTTATTGAAGTGTTATGATTTAAAACAGTTAACCCCTCAAATTCTTTTTCCCAATCTGCAGCATTCCCTCCATCACTATGTGTTTCTTGTAACATGAAGATATCAAGCTTCTTCTGTTTCATTAACTCATTTAACATTAACCTTTTCTTAAAATCTCTAGCACCATTCACATTCAGGGTAGCTAATCCAATTTCACACAGAGCAAAGAGAAAAAAAGATAGCGAAAAAAGAAAAAACACTCTCTTTAATGTGAAAATTAAAACCAAACTACTAAACATCATTCTTTTAATTTTTCCAAATTCCATACCTGTCACAACTTCAGTTTCTATATTAGGTGTCTCGTCGCAAGTAACCACCTCTGTCTCTCTATAGGATTAATCCTGTACACCTGCATTCCGTAAAACTATGCCAGCTTTACTCGTGCTTGGATAGGAACTATCATCCCCTTTCTCAGTGACTTCCTTTTCTGGGCAGTTGCGAATCAAATGTCCTGTTTTTCCACAGCCAAAGCACTCAAAATCGTCAACCTTAAAACTAAGTGAAAGATCCAATTCCTCATCATCCTGAACAATCATGTATACAAATCTCCTAAAAGAAACAATATGCATCAAAGAAGGAGAAGTCGCGCTAATCGGGATCTTTTTAATTGGGGAAACCAATTTTCCATAACGTGATAAAGCATTTGTTATTATCTCGTCACTGAGAAAAGGTGGAACATTTGATAAGGTGACTCTTTTGGCATCGAGAGGGGAAGAACAGAGACAAACTCGCCATCAATCACAATTCCCTCTCAACTACTTCATTCACTTTTTCGACGCTACTAAGAAAAATCACTGTAGCGCTATTCATCCTGGATGCTGATAAAATACAACCGTGTCCTACAACCTCACCAACTGCCAGGCAAATCGCCTCTACACTCACCGCTAACGCCACCTTGACAGCATGACGCCGCGTGAGTGTAGACAAAGCCCGAGTAGCCGGGGCCGTCATGCTTACTCTGGTAAAAGAAAACCGGTAGCACACGGTCCAAAACTACTCCAAAAATAACACTAACACAACAAAATACAAAAACAAAACAAAAAAGAAAACGCAAAAGACAGAAATCATTCACTCACCACGCACACGCTCAAGCCACTCAGTTAGGGTTGCCACCCGTCCCGTGAAATACGGAATCGTCCCGTATTTACAGGCAAAATGATTTGTCCCGTATTTTACATAGGTCCACATTATTCTGCCCCTGATTGGGTAATACTCGCTGCCATCGTTGGTTTGATTGGTTTGTTTCAGGTTCACGGCCAATCAGAGTCAGAGGAGGGCGGGACGCCGCCTCGGCGGTTCTTTTGACCATTTGAAACGACGGCGGAGGCCGGTCCAGATACTCCCCCGCGTCCAAAGCGAAAGCGGATGCAAAAGTACAGACGAGAGTGGGAGGAATTAAATACTTGGCTGGAAAGTGTCGGTGGTAATGACTATCAAGCCAATTGCACAATTTGTCGGCGAGTGTTCTCTGTGGCGCACGGTGGCCTGTCAGATGTACGTCAGCATGCCTCAGGAGAGCAACATTCACGGAATGTTAGAGCTCACCGAAATCAGAGCAGCGTCTCACAGTTCTTCATACCTCAATCATCTCCTGAAGCAGATAGTGTAATGTTTTTATTTATTGATAACCTTAGATTTCATATGCTGCCTATTAAAAAATAATGTACATTAATCATGTTATAGTATGATTTGTACAGTCAGACACATAAGCATTACTTTAATAAGAGATAAGAGAGATATATTTAATACATATTTAATCAAAATATAGTACTATGTGAATAAAATAAACAACTATTTGTTATGGTTAACCAATTTAAATAATTGTATCATTCAATACTATATTTATACAATTAACAATTATACGAATTAACAATAGACTATATAAAACGGAATAAATAAATACATAAATATATTTACTTACCAATAATAAAAATGTTGTTAAGTCTTTTACTTAAATATGAAATGTTTGTAGATATTATGTCATTTACAGTTATCTAGGTGTGGTTTCACTGTTTGGATGGTGTTACTGCAAACAATGACAAATATTTTAGCCAAAATCGTAGTTCACAACACTCTATAAAATTACTCGAGTTAATTAGCAATTTATTATCCTACTCTCCTCTAGGTTACAGCAGCTGAGTTAACATGAGGTGTACCACACGCGGTTAAACACAACCTCAGCTATAACAGTGCTGACTGTGGACACAAGCTCAACCAAAAGATTCTGCATGACTCCAAAATCATAAAGAAAATGTCTCTTGGGAGAACAAAGGCAGAAGCAATGGTGAAAGACATCCTTGCTCCAAAGGCAGTGGCTGATGTTGTTGACATCTTAACATCAAGTAAACCCCTCCCATTCTCCATTCAGACGGATGCATCAAATAAAGGGAACAGGAAGATGTTTCCCCTTGCTGTACAGTACTTCAGGCCAGAAACTGGGATCTGCAACAAAATGCTTGATTTTGGAGAGAATGCAGATGAGTCAGCTGCTGGGATTATGGATTACATAGAACAATCCCTTGATAAATTTGGCTTATCGTTAGATCAAGTTACAGCATATAGTGCAGACAATACTAATGTAAATTATGGAATCCATAATTCTGTCTTCACCAACCTAAAGAAAAAGCAAAAGGTCTCCTGGAAGGGAACTGCCATGCCCATATTGTGCACAATACAGTGAAGCATGCTCTCGACCAGCTCACTGTAGATGTGGAAAATGTTGTGCTGAAGGTCTATGGCCACTTCTCCACATCTGCCAAACGAAGGGAATCTCTCAAAGAGGTTTGCCAGTTCTGTGATGTGGAGTTCCGTGAATTCTGCGACATGTTACAACAAGGTGGCTGTCCCTCAATCCAGCCATATCCCGTCTTATGCAATCCTGGACTGCTCTCAGGTCTTATTTCATCAGTCTGGGGGAAGAGTGTCCCAGACAGATCAGAGCTTTGTTAAAGCTCAGTGAAGCCTCAACTGAGGAAGATGCTGATAATGTGGAAGTTTACCTCCTGTTCTCCAATAACATCCTCTCCCTCTTTGAGGATGTTGTAAAGAAGCTGGAAAATGATTCAACCACCTGTGTTGAGCTGTATTCCATCATGTCTACCTTCAAGCAAAAACTTGCACAGAGAAGAGATGACCAGTTTTATGGCTACTTAACAAAAGTGAAGCTGCAGCATCTTCTCCCACATGATGCAGATAGGGCAAGGGCAGATTTCACAGCATTTCTCAACACAGCAATCTCATACATTGAGAAATGGTTTGACTTTTCAGAGGACAACTGGCTGTTCTCCCTGCAACCTCTCTCTCTGAACCATGGCATGCTTTCCTTCAGCGACACTGAGAGGATCAGTAATAAGCTCAACCTCATCCAAAAAGTCAGCATGGATGAACTTTATGATGAATGCACCACAGCAAATAGCATTCTGAAGGGGCTCAGAGATGCAGAGGCTGTCCATCATCAGTCACATCTTAAGCATCCCAGCATCCACTGGTTATGTGGAAAGGATCTTTTCTATAATGACCAACAAATGGAGTGACAGCAGGAACAGGTGCTCTGTGGAGCTCATTAGGAGTGAGCTCTTGATCACTCTCAACTTTGAGCAGTCCTGTTCAGAGTTTTACTGTAGCTGTTTGAAAGACAAACAGCTGCTCAGTGCTGCACGGAGTGACAAAAAGTACACTTATAAAAAAAAGTTGGCCTGACATGCTCCAATACTGCACACAATTTATGATGTTATTATGTTCATGATGTTCATGGAAGATCCTTTGCCAATCTCTTCCACTATATATATATATTTTTCCCAATATACTTTTTTGAGTATCAAAGCATTTGTTTAATTTATAATTACTAAGTTATGGATCTGTTAATTTAATAAGTTAATAAAATACGTTTCACATCTCACAAGTTCCTCCAAAAGCTTATTTTTTGTGGTCTCACTCACACTTTGTTTATTATTGTCATAGCTGTGTATTCAATATGTCCACTTAAGTTGTGATAGTGAGAGACAGACTGCATCTGATTTCACACTGATTTCAATAGCAGATATCTTATTATAATGTCCATTGGTATCAATGTTAATATTTTTATGAAAACATGTTTTAAGTTATGATATACCACCACTGGCATGCCATCGGGACTGTGGTCATCGTGGCCCCGCCCCCGAGGGGTGTGGCCACCGCTGTGGCAGGCGTCCCTTATTTTTCTGTATTGAAGGTGGCAACCCTACACTCAGTCCACTCACGCTCAACACCCTCACTGGAAACAAACGAGAGAGAGAGAGAGAGAGAGAGAGAGAGAGAGAGAGACAGAGAGAGACAGAGAGAGAGAGAGACAGAGAGAGAGAGAGACAGAGAGAGAGAGACAGAGAGAGAGAGAGAGGTCATGCACAACATGAGCTCCTGAATTCTACTCAGTTTCTTGCTTTTAAAATGAGGTAAATCAAAAGAAAATATACAAAATTAAATAAAAATGTAATTGTGAACACAAGTTCACTTTAAATAGATAAAAGTTAATTTTAGGCAAAATAACCTGGAGAACAAGGAAAACTATCAAAACTTTGGACAGAATAACACAGAACTGGAGTGAGATTCTACAAGAGGACATCAGAAGAAATTACAACTTGAACACAAATAGCCATTTTCAACATGGATGTATGTTTCATTTAATACAAAGGATTTAACTAAAATAAGTTTCTCTTCAAACAACAAGGAGAAAATAGCAAGTAAAGGACAAACCAAACCAGAAAACAAAGAAAGACCTTTAACTTTAACCTTTGATGGAGGTAAGACAATAAGAACCACTCACTCAAAATATCTTCATATATCAGCGTAAAGAAGAATAGCATAAAAGGAAAATATCTGGAAAAACTAAAAAAAAAAAAACATTTAAAATTTAAAAAACATTTATATAATCTTTACAAACTCACCTAACCAAAATTACCTCAACACCCAAAACCCTGGAACTACATTAACTTAAAATAACAATAGCAGTTGACCACTGGCATTTACACCTCCTGATTGGATTAACTGAGCTATCACAATCAATATCAAAGACCTGTGAACTGTACCATCATGGCAACATCAGCAATGGGGACAGGAGCTCACACCTTTGACTACCCCCCAGACATCCAGTCTGAGAAGAGCAGACAACAACACAAACTAAAAACACAAAAGGAAAACCCAGAGATACTTTTTAAAGACACTTCATGCAGTAAGGGTAAAACCATCACCACCAACCTGCTCTTCTACACAGAGCACAACTGTCTGGCACACAGCTTTCTGCAGAACCTTTCAATATCACACCAAACATGGAATCTGTAAAGGCAGACAACTGTGTATCTATGAAGACCCAGATAAAGACCCAGAGAACAGGCACCTGACAGTCAACCTCTATCAAAATGGGACTGTAATGATACAAGGAAACAATGCTGCTCTTATACAAATGGAACAATTTTTTTAGTTTTTAAAAAGAAGAGGTGGATAGAGAAAAAACAAACCTCAGCAAAAATAACCCTACAAACACACCAGAGGCAAAACTGAATGAGACCTCCCCTCATGACAGTACAGAAAACAGAACCACCCCAGACAACACAGAAACCATCATCCTTCCCCCAAGCCCAGGAATACACAACACAGTTTCCCAACTGCAGCACAGTCTAGCACTGCTGGAAGTGGAAATAGTGGAACTGAGCGAGCATGTTCATGCCCAGACCACTAAGGACTCTGAACAACTCAGAGACCAGTTGGGCCAGATAAGAAATCAGACGAAAATATCAATCCAGGAGCTAAAGGGAGGAAAGGAAACACTATCACAAGACAAAGAAACAACCAAAAGAGACCTCAGAGAACTCAAAGGGATAATGAGGACGGAACTCTCAGAAATAAAAGAAAACATGATGAGAGAACTCACAGGTTTCAAAGTTGAATTACTCCAAAGGGACACACAGATAGAGACCCTTACAACACAGATGAGGCATCTCTGCACCCCTCCAAACACTCAAAAGAGCAAAGCCCCACCCTCCCCCTCGCCTACACAGTCAAACTCCAGCAGACCTGCAACACTCACCAAACCATCACAGTCCAACAACAGCCAGAGAAAAGCAGAAACACTTGCAACTCCCAGCAACTCAGAGGAAAAGCACCAGAAAACAGCAACAACCACAACCCCCGGATGGAAAACTGTCTGTGAATACAGAGACAGACATTGCAATCCTCATGGACTCAAATGGGAAGTTCCTGCAAGGAGAAAAACTGTTCCCAGGCAGAAAAATAACAAAACTCTGGTGTCCAAAAACAGATGATGCTGTCAGGATACTTACTAACTCGAGCTTTGGCACACCCTCACACATCATCATACACACAGGCACAAATGATCTGAGAAGCAAGCAGAGACATCCACCCAGACACCATCCAGAGAGTCAATGCTGACATCTCTAAAGGATGTGCACGCCTGCCCAACGTGCACCTGGCTCATCACCCCACCATCACAATAAGAGACCTGTATGACCATGTCCACATAAGAAAAAGAAAAATCAACGTGTTTGCAAAATCACTGAAAGACACAGCATGGGGCAGACAAAACACCTCAACCTCCTTCAGACACCAACAGTCTCACCACAGAGAACGGCCACCACCCCTGATAGGACAATACTGGGGACCCTCACCCCGCACCAACACCCATCTCAGAACACACCATGAAGCAGTTCACTGCCACAGACCTCTGCCATCACCAGATCACCAGCAAAAACCCCGAACCGCACCAGACCACCATATGAGACCTTCACCAACAGAAAAACAGATCTCAAGGCAGAGAAGCATAACAAGTAAGACACCACAACCCATAGAAACTTCCTCAACTCATCCACCTACTGCTGACAACACAAACTCAGCCCCGCTCCAACACCCCAGGAGCTACGCCCAGACCCTCAAAGGTCAGGCAAAGACACTGGAGATGAGGGAAATCAGACAGCTGCTAAACTACATCAGTCTTCAGCTGACAGCATGACATCGGCACACCACACAAACTTCTGCTTGAAAATGGAAAAAAACAAAACATAAACAAACCCTTTATATACTCCATATATAGTAAATTAGAAAATAATTACCTCTATTTTTGAAAGCAAGAACTCTACACCTTGATCTCACACATGACTCTGTCAATATCAGTGTGGAATATCCAAGGCTTGAAGTCAACAGCCTTTGGCCTGAAGAGCACAAACACAGAGTTCCTGAAGAGCATTAAGGAAATGGACATCATAATTCTACAGGAGACATGGAGCAGGACAGACACCATCACCCACTGCCCACCCAACTACAGAGAAATCAGCGTACCATCACAAAAACTCAGCACAGTCCGACAGGGCAGAGACTCTGGAGGACAAATAATCTGGTATAAATGTAAACTCCACAACCACATCAGCACCGTAAGACTGCAAATACTACATCTGGCTTAAAATACACAAAGAACTACTCTCGTCCAGAAAAGATACATTCCTGTGTGCCATATACATCCCACCATCAGAGTCGCCGTACTACAGTGAAGACACGTTCTCCACATTAGAGAAAGAGACGAGTCACTTCCAGGCCCAGGGAAACGTACTCATCTGCGGAGACCTGAACGCAAGAACAGGATTACAGCCGGACTTCACAGACACACAAGGGAGTAAATATATAAACAGTAAACTGACGTGTATAAATAACACATTCTCCCACATTCACAGAAATAACCATGACCACATTGTAAATAAGAATGGGAAAGATCTCCTGCAGCTGTGTTGAAGCTTGGGTCTGTACATCATCAACGGTAGGATACGAGGAGACACTTTAGGGAGATTCACTTTTTGCTCACCTCTTGGGAATAGTACAGTAGATTACATGATAACAGATATGGACACTTCATCTCTCAGATCATTCACTGTTAGAGAACTAACCCCTCTGTCTGATCACAGTCAAATTACTGTATATCTCAAAAAGACAGAAAATAACATTAACCCCATACCCAGTAACCTGTATAACATCAGAAAACCATACAGATGGGCTGAAAACAGTGCAGAAGAATATCAAAAAGCACTTAGCAGTCCAAAAATACAAGCGCTGCTAGATAACTTTCTAAATAACACATACACTCACACTAAAGAAGACGTCAACCTAGCTGTAAAAGATATAAATTACATATTTGAAAAATCAGCAAAACAATCAAAACTGAAAACAAAAAACGGAAAAAAACAGATACCCGAAAATGACAAAAATTGGTTCGATCAGGACTGCCAAACTATTCGCAAAAATCTAAGAACACTGTCAAATCAGAAACACAGAGATCCAAATAATACAGAGATACGCCTTCTTTACTGTGAAACACTGAAACAATACAAACATACACTCAGAACCAAAAAAGCACAATACACCCAAAAACAGCTAACAATAATTGAGAAGTCACTAAACACAAACCAATTTTGGGATAACTGGAACAATTTGAAAAAAACTGATCATGAAGAATTGGCCATTCAAAATGGAGAAATATGGGAAAATCATTTCCAAACATTGTTTCATAGAGTACAGACAGACACAAACTGTAAGCAAAATCAAATAACTGAACAACTGGAAAAACTAGAATTGGCAATAAAAGATAACCAAAACCCATTAGACTTCCCATTAACTGAAAAAGAACTTAAAGAAAAAATAAAAAAGCTTGAACCCAAAAAAGCATCTGGACCTGATGGTATATTAAACGAAATGATAAAACATACAAGCACTAACTTTCAACTAGCCATTTTAAAACTATTCAATGTGGTTCTGAGTGTCGGTCACTTCCCTGACATCTGGAATCATGGCTTGATAACACCCATATTTAAAAATGGAGATAAATTCGATCATTTGTGTGAGCAGCAACCTGGGAAAATTATTCTGTAGTTTAATAAATGCCCGACTCTTAGACTTCATCTGTCACGGACACGCCAGGTTCCCACGTCACTCAATCACAGCGATCTCCCTCTCCCGAATTCTGATTGTCCACACCTGCACTTCATTACCCCACTGGCATATAAGACTCTCACTCCCGTGCATTCATCGTCCGGTCTCGTTGCTGAACTAAGGACTTACCTGTATTCTCTCTGTGTTGGATTACTCACCTGTTGATTCGCCTCTTCGTTGCCTCATCGTCTCCTGTGTGTGTTTTCCTAGTCATCTCCTCGTCTTCTGTGCTCCAGTCGATCTCCATCTCTTTGTCACTGCAAGTTGTCAAGGACTGAATTAGTTCCATTACTTCCTGCTTTCTCTTGTTGTCATCATTACTCTGCTGTGTTGAAATAAATACCCCTTGCTGTGATCCGTTGTCTCTCTCCCTTCTGTGGCGTAACATCATCATCACACATAATGTTCTAAGCCAAAGTCAAATAGGATTTTTACCAAATTACCGCACATCAGATCACATTTACACATTACACACTTTAATTGAAAAACATGTTAACCAAGATAAAGGTAAAATATACGCATGCTTTATTGACTTTAAAAAAGCATTTGATTCAATTTGGCACCAAGGGCTATTTTACAAACTTATTGAAAGTGGCGGTAAAACCTATGACCTTATCAAATCAATGCACACCGAAAGTAAATGCGGCATAAAAATCAGCACAAAACGTACAAGATATCTTTCCCAGGAGCGTGACGTGAGACAGGGTTGCTGTTTAAGCCCAACATTGTTTAACATTTATATCAATGAACTGGCAACCAGTCTGGAGCGATCATCAGCCCCTGGTCTCACCCTACACGACTCACAAATCAAATGTCTGCTCTATGCAGATGATCTGCTTCTGTTGTCTCCCACTGAACACGGCTTACAACAGAACCTGAATCTGCTAGAACAATACTGTCAGTAAACCTTAACAAAACTAACATTATGATCTTTCAGAAAAGACCCAGATCACAGGGAACACAACACACATTTACATTAGGCACTAACCAGATAACACACACGTTACACTACAACTACCTGGGTTTAAAAATCACATCCACAGGAAACTTTAACCCTGCTGTGAATGAACTGAGAGATAAAGCCCTTCTATGCCATTAAACGTCAATGTCCTATAGAGATCCCAACTAGAATTTGGCTGAAAATATTAGAATCAGTAATTGAGCCGATTGCTCTCTATGGAAGTGAGGTGTGGGGTCCGCTGACAAACCCAAATCAAGATTTAACCAAATGGGAAAAACACCCGATTGAAAGCCTGCATGCAGAACTCTGTAAAAATATATTACATGTGGACAGACACACAACAAATAACGCATGCAAATATCCACTAATCATAAAAATACAAAAAAGAGCAATCAAATTCTGGAAACATCTAAAACTCAGTGACTCCCGCTCATATCATTATAAAGCCCTGAAATACCAAGAGATGAGCAAAGAAACCATCTGATCCAGAACTTCACTAACATCTACTGACAATCATCACACTGAAGATCTGAATCACAACAATACTGACAAAATCACATTAAATCTAATTACAGCACAAATGAAAGAAAATTACATTAGTCATTGGAAACATCAAACACAACAACAAAGTAAAATGAAATGTTATTTGGCCCTCAATAGAGAGACTATCTGTACAAAGTGTCAGATAAAAAACTGAGAGCCACGTTGATGAGATACAGACTCAGTGGACACAAGCTGACTATAGAGACGGGCAGACACAGAAAAACATGTTGTGTCAACACTGTGATCTGAACCAGATCGAGACAGAACTGCACTGAACTAACAGAATGCACAAAATATACAGACATTCGGACAGTGTTTTATGAGAAAATAAAGTGCATCCAGCACACGTTTGAAACTCTATGAAACGATGAGAAGCTGCCGTATCTGTTAGGAGAACACAAGGACTGCTGTGTGTTAGCAGCACAATATGTGTCTGTCTGTCATAACAAAAGAGAAAATACTTCATCTGTCCTGATCTGATGTTTCACACATGTGGAGATAAACTGATGCTCATTTTATATCACACTGCTCTTATATTACTGTCACTGTATTATTTTACTTGAATGTATATTTTGCTTTTATTCTTTAAATTTTTTATTCTATTTAATTCTATAGATAAATGTTACTTTTATTTTAACTTTTTCTTTGTACATAATTTGCACTATTTGTATGCAGCCCAGCTGCAATTGCTTTGGCAATACAATTGTACAATTTTTGTCATGCCAATAAAGCACACTTAAATTGAAAATTGAGACTTAAACTTATATTGAGAGACCGAGCGAGAAAGAGAGAGAGAGAGTTAAATTACATTAGCCAAATCATTGAAAAAAGAGTAATGATTGGTGATTTGTTTTACACTCTGCACTGGTTCTACATAAATGATAATGTTTCAGTTAACTGCTGATATTATAGAAAAGCACATGCAAACAAAATCATTTAAATCAGTAAATTGAAATGAAATGAAAGTGTTGTGAGTCTAATGGAGTTATAGGACAGCTATCACTGCTAACAGAACCTTTAAAACAGAAATCACATTGAAAGTGTTTCCTGCACAGAGAAACTTATATTTTAGACACTTTTTGATTTATTCATTTATTTTGTTCATTACAGAGCATTAGCTGTTTTTATACATTGCATTATTATAAGTCTTAAGTTACTTACCAGAGACATTAACATAATAATTTCTGAGTAAGACTCCGTCTTCACTGCTGACTGACTGTATTGTGTAAATTCCATCATGTGTCTTTCTGATGTTTGTGATGGTGAGATCTCCAGTCTCACGGTTTGTTACGCCCCCTAATGATTCGGGGTATGAGAAGGTGTAAACATAATAAAACTCTATAACTTAACCCCCCCTGAGACCAATTGCTGCAAACAAACACAGGGACAACTGCTGACGTTTCAAAAATTAGTGGTTCGCTTTATTTACAATCACCTATGTGTATTTACATTAACATTTATTCATCTAGCAGACATGAATAAATGTATTGATTCCAATATATACAATATCTGTAAAGACTAAAAGAGAAAGAAAAACCAACAAGTCAACAGGAAGAAACACAAGCGGTGCTTAAACCAAAGAAAATAACAAAACCAAACACATGCTAACTAAATCCAACCCTCTAAGCTACCTAGAAACAAAAGAAAGAAAACAAAATTGCTCTAACTAATACTATGCTACCTAACAAACATAAATACATAGAGTAGCACCGGCTCCTTACCTGGTGTATATATAACATGTTTAAATCTGCATTGAATGAAATATGTATGCCACGTGACGTTCTCTCCTTCCACTTCCCTCCGGTTTATTGAAACATAAATCAATTAGGTCATAACTAAACAACTAAGCGAAACCACACAAAAACAGAGTGCAAGGGCCACACACAAAGGGGTTTAAAACCCACAAACAGAACATTCCAAGCCCCTCCTCTTCCTGTCCCGAAAGCGGCTTAAATCAGAGCTCTCTCTCCATGATTGGTTCCAGTCCAACAATCCAGATGGCCAATCGCAACACCTGCATTTGGAAGTAGATAAAAAAAAGGGAGGGGACAAAAGAAGCAAAAAAAAACCCTTGGCACGTAACACCCCACCCCTTAAAATCAAACATTACACATTTCAATGTTTGTACACAGAACAATTTCCCATCTACTTAGCTATGCTCTAGAAAGGGCATCAGCAACAACATTATCAACTCCTTTCTTGTGTCGGATTTCAATGTTATAATCTTGAACCACTAGAGCCCATCGCATCAGCCTTTGATTTTGGTTGTACATTCGACACAAAAAGGTAAGAGGGTTGTGATCAGTATACACGACCACGGGATATGACGTATGCCCAACATATACTTCAAAATGTTGTAATGCTAGCAACAAAGCCAAAGCTTCCTTTTCAATCGTGGAATAATTACACTGATGCTTATTAAACTTCCTAGAAAAGAAGCAAATCGGATGATCAATACCTTCCTCATCCTCCTGTAACAATACCGCACCTGCTCCAACCGCGCTGGCATCCACCTCTAATTTAAAAGGGAAGGAAAAGTTAGGAGCGGTTAACACTGGAGAACTACAAAGCAACTGCTTGATAGCTTCAAAAGCACTTTGACTCTCGGCTAACCACACAAACTGTCTTGAAGGGCTAAGCAAATCAGTCAAGGGTTTAGCAACAGAAGAAAAATTCTTGCAGAAACTTCTGTAATATCCTGCCATTCCTAAGAATCTTCTCAACTCACGTCGAGTATTTGGTGCTGGAAATTCTTTGATAGCAGAAACTTTTGCCTCTACAGGACGAACTTGACCTTTCCCCACTTGCTTACCCAAGTAACTCACAGTAGCTTTGCCAAATTCACATTTGGCTAAATTCAAAGTTAACGAAGCATCAACAAGTCGTTGGAACACTGTGGTCAATACAGACACATGCTCAGACCAGGTGGAAGTATAAATCACAAGATCATCCAGGTATGCCTCACAGTTAGGTACGTCTGCTAGTACAATATTAACCAACCTTTGAAATGTTGCTGGTGCATTTCGTAGACCAAATGCCATAACCCGATACTGCAGGAAAGCATCAGGGGTCACGAAAGCTGAGATGTCAGAAGCTCTTGGCGTCAAAGGCACCTGCCAATAACCCTTAAGCATGTCCAATTTGCTAACAAATTTAGCAGAGCCCACATTATCGATACAGTCTTCCATCCTTGGGAGTGGAAAACAATCAGGTACCGTTACAGAATTAACTTTTACGATAATCTGTACAAAATCGAAAAAAAGTTCCATCAGCTTTGGAACTAAAACACATGGAGAACTCCAAGGACTGACACTAGGTTTTGCAAAACCTTCTCTTAACAGATATCCAACCTCCTCCTTCATAGCAGCTCTTTTTGAGAGTATTTACACGATACGGATGCTGCTTAATAGGAGTGGCATTACAAACTTCGATATCATGATAGAGTACATTAGTTTGTTTTGGCACATCTCCAAAAATTTGAGGAAAACTCTGAATCAATGACACCAACTCTGTTCTTTGGTCCTCTGCCAAATAACACAATAACTTAGGAAGATCAGTTAAAATTTCAGAATTAGTCAATCGAGTAAAGGGCATTGGATCGACTTGTAACTTCACTTCACCCCCATCAGACTCTACATCACTAGAAATTATGGTCTTGCAATTCACAGCAGCCAACGAAGCTATAGGCTCCGTGCTCTCTTCTAGACCATAAGATGGCACTTCTTCCCTAGAATGATAAGCTTTGAGCATATTGATGTGACAAACACGTTTTTGCCTCTTACGATCAGGTGTCTTAATGATGTAGTCGGTCTCACCTCTCTTCCCCAATACTTCATAAGGACCAGCAAAACGTGTGGACAACGCGGACCCTGGAACTGGCAACAACACAAGAACTTTATCTCCCACTGAAAATGAGCGCGACACAGCTGCTTTATCAAAATTTTGTTTCATACGAACTTGAGCTTTCGAAAGAGCATCTTTAGCTTGACCACAAGCTTCCTGCACACGTTCACGAAAACGAGTCACATAATCAAGGACATTCTCTTGTGAACTTAAGCGATCGTCCAGTCCAAGCATTTGCTCTTTAAGAACTTTCAATGGGCCACGAACACTATGCCCAAACACGAGCTCAGCTGGACTAAAACGCAGAGACTCCTGAGGAATCTCCCGAACAGCAAACAAAACAAACGGTACTCCTTCGTCCCATTCATTTCCTGACTCCCAACAGTATTTCTTCAGCATAGATTTCAACGTCTGATGAAATCTTTCTAGCACACCCTGACTTTCAGGATGATATGGGCTAGAAACACGATGTTGGACACCTAATGAACGAAAGGTTTGTTTGAACAACTTAGACATAAAGTTTGTGCCCTGGTCAGTTTGTATTATCTTAGGCAACCCAAAAGTAGAAAAGAATTTGACCAATGCCTTAACAACTGCTTTAGAAGTGATTTTTCGTAATGGTACTGCTTCAGGGTAACGAGTAGCTATACACATTACCGTAAGTAAGAATTGATTGCCGGTCTTTGTTTTAGGCAACGGCCCAACACAATCCACGATTACATGTTCAAAAGGCTCACCAATCACTGGAATTGGGACCAACGGTGCAGGAGGAATAACTTGATTTGGTTTCCCCATGACCTGACACGTGGAGCATGTTCGACAATAAGTCACAACATCCTTTTTCAACCGAGGCCAAAAGAAATGGTGCAGAACACGGCTATACGTCTTTGCAACGCCCAAGTGTCCTGACATCGCGTGATCATGAGCAAGTGAAAGAACATGTAAACATGATACTCTGCAGGAACTACTATTTGACAAACAGTGGAGCATTCTTCATGATCAACCACTCTCGGCTCCCATTTCCGCAACAGCAAACCCTTCTCCAGGAAATACCATGCATTTCCTTTAGAACTGTTCACTGCATCAAAACACTTGGCTAAGGTTATATCACTATGCTGAGCTTTAATTAGCTTGTCACGACTAACAGGTAGTAGAAATGGAAGAAAACTACTAACCTTCTAATTTTCTGTTTCCTGACTCCTGCATTTTCCTGCACTAATAACGTTGTCATCGGTACTCATAAATGTGTCATCCAATGTAAACTCTGTCCCCATTTTCCTCGTCTGGGCACGAGTTAACACACAAGCTGGAAAAGCCTCAGGATAATCCCGAGTCAATTCCTCTGTAACAGAAGTGATAACAGGTCTATCCAACACTTCCAATACAGGTACCACTCTGCCCCCAGCCAGGTCATTACCTAAAATAAACTCAATACCAGGTACTGGCAATACAGGTCGTACACCCACATTCACAAATCCAGTAATCAACTCACTCTGTAAGTGCACACGATGCAATGGCACCTTCACCACTTCCATACTGATACCTTGCACTAAAATACTGGAACCAAGATATGAGTCCTCTGAAAATGATAAAACATCTCCACATATGAAAGAGCGTGCTGCTCCAGTGTCTCGCAGCACCCGTACTCCAATCTGATCACCAGGCTGACCACTGAAAGACACAAGACCGTCAAACATGAATGGCTCAAAAACGGTATCAGTAGGGACTGACAGTGTTTTAATCAGACCGACAGGCTGTGCACCAGAAGAATTGTGCTGCTTCCTCCTCAACACCCCACAATCTGCAATTACATGGCCTAACTTGTGGCAGTAAAAACATTCACGCTTCTCTCTGGCCTGTTCTTTTATTTTTGGAGGAACGGTAAACAATGAAGCACCAACAGAACTACTTTTGTCACTACAGCGCATAGAACTAAACACACTTTTATGTGTTAATGCAAACTCATCTGCTAATACAGCAGCAGTAGACAACTTGAACCTTCTGTTCATTCAGATATAGAACAATCCTTTCAGGCACACATTTTTTAAAATCTTCAAGGAGCATTAATTCACGCAAGGAAGAGAAATCATCAACCTGACTCGAAGCACACCATTTATCGAACAGCACTCCCTTTTCCCGTGCAAATTCAACAAATGTCTGATTACCACTCTTTCTGTGATTCCTAAATTTTTGCCGGTAAGCTTCAGGTACCAATTCATATGCACGCAAAATAGCTGCTTTCACAATCTCATATTGCAAGCCATCTTCTAAAGACAAAGTAGAAAAAACTTCCATAGCTTTCCCTACTAGCCTGCATTGCAAAAGCAATGACCAAACTTCCTTTGGCCAGTTTAATGACATAGCAATTCTCTCAAACACACTAAAATAACTGTCCACTTCCATCTCTCTAAACAGCGGCACTAACGAAATATTTTTACTCACGTCAAAAGCGGAGATAGACGAAACGCCCCCCGTTACATCTCTGCTCGCTGACTCAGAAGCAGACGGGCCCGCGGAGCTAGACGAGAACTCTCCCTTCTCAAACTCCAACCTCTTCAACTGCACCTCTTTCTCAGCCTGAATTTCGAGCCGTCGGATTTCGAGCCGCAGATCAAATTCAGCGCGTCGGACTTGTGCTCTTTCATCCGCCTCTATGCGAAGACGAGCAAGGCGAATCTTTAAATGCGCGTCCTCTTTAGAACCCGGCGTCGCCGGAGAACAAGGTTCAAATGGGGGCAGACCTGTTTTAGCTTCGCCCTCCGTATCCGTTTCCACAAGCCTAGCCACCTCATCGTCAACCTCCGCGCTTTCGCTGATCGTGTCTTCACTAGTTTGGTCTGCTTCTCTACCTGACACAGGAAAAATCAAAACTTTCTGTTCCACAAGCCCCTTTAAAACAATAGTTTTAATTTCATGTTTTAACGATTGCCGACTAACAGAGATTTGGAAGTGATCAGCTATGACTACCAGATCGTCTTTGCGACATTTCTCAATAATGTCCACTGACGGACTTTCAATAAACTTAAGCACAATCGAAGACATCACGAAGCTTACCAAGCATACTCAAAACCACGCACAACATTGATTTACACTCACCTGTGTCAGCTCGCAACAACTCCTCTCAGGGGAAAAAGAAATGAGCTATAACCGGAACTTCCTCGATGCTGAATACTGAGAAAGATCCCGGACGAGCCCCCAATTATGTTACGCCCCCTAATGATTCGGGGTATGAGAAGGTGTAAACATAATAAAACTCTATAACTTAACCCCCCCTGAGACCAATTGCTGCAAACAAACACAGGGACAACTGCTGACGTTTCAAAAATTAGTGGTTCGCTTTATTTACAATCACCTATGTGTATTTACATTAACATTTATTCATCTAGCAGACATGAATAAATGTATTGATTCCAATATATACAATATCTGTAAAGACTAAAAGAGAAAGAAAAACCAACAAGTCAACAGGAAGAAACACAAGCGGTGCTTAAACCAAAGAAAATAACAAAACCAAACACATGCTAACTAAATCCAACCCTCTAAGCTACCTAGAAACAAAAGAAAGAAAACAAAATTGCTCTAACTAATACTATGCTACCTAACAAACATAAATACATAGAGTAGCACCCGCTCCTTACCTGGTGTATATAACATGTTTAAATCTGCGTGAATGAAATATGTATGCCACGTGACGTTCTCTCCTTCCACTTCCCTCCGGTTTATTGAAACATAAATCAATTGGGGTCATAACTAAACAACTAAGCGAAACCACACAAAAACAGAGTGCAAGGGCCACACACAAAGGGGTTTAAAACCCACAAACAGAACATTCCAAGCCCCTCCTCTTCCTGTCCCGAAAGCGGCTTAAATCAGAGCTCTCTCTCCATGATTGGTTCCAGTCCAACAATCCAGATGGCCAATCGCAACACCTGCATTTGGAAGTAGATAAAAAAAAGGGAGGGGACAAAAGAAGCAAAAAAAAACCCTTGGCACATAACACGGTTCATCTTCAGTCTGTTTGTAAATTCTTCATCACGTGTATATGTGATATTACTGCCGGCTCCAGTCACAAGAGTGGTTTGATCTTCTGAGGTCCATTTTGAGATCTGATTACCTCTAAAGCTCCATTCCATCTGATCATTATTCAGTATTTCACCAGCTGTCAGTAGAACGACAGGTTCTCCCTCTTTAACATTCACTGTTCAAGTAAAAAACACACATGAATACAAACATGTAATCTGATAAACATTCATAACAGTTCATATTCCTCATAAATGAACACATGAAAATGGAAATAAATATTTGATGTTCTTTGAAGAGTCATCTCTTCTTCATGTGTTTTGTATTTTAATTCACAGTAACGTGTGTTCTTCATACACATTTCTCTGTTCTTAAAATGAATTATTACATGTTTCTCTTTTCTTCTTCAAAGTGCTAATGAATCTTATTTTGTATTCTTACAAACAGTAAACAGTTTAGCCCAAATGTAATATGTCATCACTATTTTTCCCTACATTTATACACCCCGAGTGTGACGTTAAATGAATAAAGACAATTTATTTTCTTCATTTTTAGATGAACTGCAAGTGCATTTTGTTTTTGGTTCAGTCATTTTATTTGCTTAAATCATTTTATATAAATAAACTAAAGAAATATAGTTTCATTCATCTTATTATTATATCATCTCTCTTCATTTACAATATAAATAGTTTAAAACACAAAATACTCACCAGAGAGGCAAACATTAAATTCTTTGCATTTGATCCTTCTTTTGCTAATGATGTTTGATGTATAAAGTCTACAGTGTTCAATTGTGATGTTTTCAACGGTTAGTGATCCGTTCTGATCCAGCTTGAGTCATATTATGACATTAATATAGTCATAATTTGAAGGATTAGAGCCTTTAATGTATCGAGCTATAAGACTGTCTTCAGCTCCAGACGTCCACAGTATCATATCATCTTCCTGTAGTTCATTAACTTCATTCTCCAGACAGACAGAACCTCCCAACTCTGATACATTAATCATCTCTTCATTTATATCAGCATTTATATAGAAGAGAAAAACACAGAAACACATCCCATCAGAACAAAAACATTACAGTTTATCATTGCTGAAGCATGTCAACAGCAGTTTGATATGACTGGATTGCAACAGTTTGTGGAGAGAAAAAAATCAATACTGCACTCGATTTACAAACATTATTATTATTATTATTATTATTATTATATGGAAATGAGTGACTTACCCTCGACAGTAACATTGAACTGAAAAAGTGGTCTTGAAAACAGGCGTCTCATTCTTCTACTGCTGATGATCTTCATTTTATAGAGTCCAGCGTGTTTTGGTTTGATATTTTTAAAAGTGAGTTTTCCAGTCTCAGCGCTCACCTTTAGTCTGTCTTTAAATCTCCCATCAGCACCTTCATATGTAAAGATCTGACTGTCCTTTTTATTGATTGTGGCTATGAGCGCGTTCTCTCTAAACCACCACTTTACCACATCATCTGACTGTAGTTTAACACCAGGGTCAAGACAAATATCTTCATCTTCATTCAGCCACACAGTTCTATATTTAACTGTAAGAGAACATGGATGTAAAAAATACAAGAGAGAAAACAGACATTACAACACATTATAAGTGAATATTTCATTAATAATTATTTCATGATGCGTCACTGTAAAACTCATTATTAAATGAGTTAATGAGCAATACAGTTCAATACATACAATACATCTCAGATCATAAAGATATACATATACAGAAAGAGATATAGTATGTTTATGTTATTGTTATGTTGAAAAAGTGCCCAATGACCCCAGGGTGTCTAAAGTAGAAAACTGCATAGACTTCAGGTTTATTTCACTGATTAAATGTTTTGTTAAATAACTAAATCTAAATGTAGAAACATGAGGTTAATCTAATCAGATGATTCACATTAAAACAAGGCAATAAAATCAGCTGATGAATTATAATAAGTGAGATAACTATGATAAACAGAACTGTCAAATCCTGTTTATTTAGACATTCATTGAAAACAAATAAGTAAATATATAAATAATTCAGAAGTGACGTGAACATCAGTATAATGTTTTTGAGAACAGAAGCTTATGTTGTGTAGTGAAGCTTTAGTTAAATAATAGTTTTAAAACAATATTGACATATTTAACACATATCATTAAAACAGCAGCTCTTTGATTTGAAGTTTTCATTGAGAGGCTGAAATAAATGTATTAAATATATGCACATAATTTAGTGCACTACTGAACAACTACAGCTTTTACCAGAACTGCAAGTAAATAAATCAAGCAGAACTTGTGCTATGAAACCAAACATATTTGACTTTATATGAGTAATAAAGATATCTGATTTCCTGATGTATCAGCTGAAGATTGATTCTGTAGTTTGGTGGTCTTGTGGAGAGGAAAGAGAGAGAGAGACTCAAGATTATATCAAATCATATCATATAATACACAATGATTATAAATAATATCATATCAAGACAGTGATGTACTTTACAATCATTTTTTTCTGTATGTAAACTTCACATTATAGTAACAGCACAATGTTCATGTCTTTACTCCATCTCTCATTATTATCTGACTGTGATTCATCAGGTGTTACTGACATGTTAATGTGTGTGACTGGTATCTTCTGATCTGTATAATGTCAGTCAGTTTTAGTTAATAAATCCTTTTATTTTCAGTAAGGGGAACGTTCTAAGAGTCAACAAACTGTTAAAAGCAAAAGGGAGTGACTCTTCAAGATCTGGTGTGAATTATTTACACACAGCTGATTTTAATCATCATTACTATGAGAGAATTCACTCACCGACAGAAACACTGAATGTCTTGTATTTTGTCTCTCTGTTGGTGCTGATCTTCAGTTTATACACTCCAGAATCTGAGGTTTTGCTCTCTGTGATGATGAGATCTCCAGTCTGATCATTCAGCTTCAGTCTGTCTCTGAATCCACCAGCATCATTAAACACTGGGTTCTTATTGTCCTCTTTATCAAGTTTAGCTATGATATCATCTCCAAACCCCCACAGTATCAGATAATCTCTCTGTGTTTGAATATCAGTGTGTAGAGAAACAGATTCTCTCTCCTTCACTGACACTGACTTCACTTCACACATGTCAGCATCCAGAACATGAGATTCTACAAGAAACAACACAAATATATCAATAAAACAGTCAGTTACTTGTGTCTGTTACTATAAAAGGCTAGTTGTCATATATTATGTTAACATTACACTATTGAAAGGAAAGCAAGAATAAGAGCATGAGCATGAATTATTGTAAAACTCAATAACTGTACCACTAATAACTTAATCATTCCCCACAAACACAGCAGGGAAAGTCACAACATATTGATTTGTGGTAAAGTGATGATATGTTAGGAGGTCAGTAGATCAGTTATAACGGGGTAACGTCATACTCATGTCGGGCATCGGCGTGCACCTGCATCCACACTTACAGCAGGAAGTGTTTCTGATCCGCTACTTAACCGCTAACCAGCGGGTTTATGATTTATAGTACTGCTCGGTCACATCGGCACAAATGCATAAGCAATAAAAGTTCATATGAGCTCAACCGTTTGTGTGAGTGCAGAAAACCAATCCAGTGACGTCACATGTGCTGGTATTGCAAGATGGCGGCGCCCTTGCTGTCAAAGCTATAATAAAACGTCTTTTTTCTTTAATGTTGGTTATATATTATTTTATTACAGTGGAAACCAGAGCACTATATAATGAAAACATAATAGACGGTTTCATGTCATTAACATAATAACATACTTCTTTTGAAGGCGACTTCGCATGCAGTAGTCAAATACAAATAGTAGTCTTACAGTCTACTAATATATAATCATTTCTAAATTCCTAATTTTTGTAATTCTTCATTTAAAATAAAATATCGATTTATCCATTTTTGATTATTCCAAGTTGCTTTGGTCATGCAGGTTTGTTTATGCATTAAACTCCTGGCCATATGAAATGAATGCCGTTCTGAAAAATTTCCTCAACATAGGATCTTGATGCCGTGACTTATAAGGTCGTTATTGCCCACATGAGGATGTTTTTACCTCGACAAAATGATCTCATGGACTTGCAATTCAATACTGATAGCAAATAATAACTGAAGTAAACATCATTTTACAGGTGATCAATTAAAGGTATAGATTATTTTATTTATTTGCTGAAAAGTCCCCACCACTTTTATGATGATATTATGATAAAAATTATCTTTAGATACGACCCTAGAGGAGGGATGATCCTCCGTGGACCATGACCACTTCAACATGTTTAGAAAGTGTGTCATGAAAATGAATGGATGCATATTATTGAGAAAGGTGCTTTGTATACAAAATAAAATAATTTAAATTAAATATAGATTTATATGTACAGAAATATTAAAGAAAAATAGTTATATCTAGAAAAATCTCCACAGTCCAATGAAACATGATGCATTACAGAGGGAAATCTTCATTTTGATTCTCAAAGTGGCCAGAAGCATGTCCCGTGCAAAAGAAAATGCCTAAACAGTTTTAAAAATACTGACAAAAGATATAACTACTCCTTTGATTTGGTATACTAACAGTGTCAAAACATATTCATTTCACATGACAGGTAACACAGCAGAATATGACTCCTTCATCAACCACTAAACTGTTACTATTGACTAATCTCATTTTAATGGTTTCCTGACACCATGGGTCAGAGGCCGCACATGCGTTCTCTCTCTCTCTCTCTCTCTCTCTCTCTCTCTCTCTCTCTCTCTCTCTCTCAAGGTGGAGGTCAGCGTGGCAGAGTACGTGTTACTAACTTTTCCTGTTTCCACAGATAAACCAAATCATAACTTTGTGTCAAACCAGCAGGTCCCTGATACAGAATCTGAAACCAGTGTCCTGTGACGGTCATTGCTGTAACCCAGACGGATGTTCTGACAGATTATTAACCCCAGTATGAGGAGGGTTTCCCCGGCTGTTCTTTGATTCATTCACCTGATCAGCACAACATCACACACTATTAGAACTGCTGCCATTCACAATAAGCTTTTTGTAGTCACAATATAAATGATTTAAAGTGGCCAATGTAAAATCTTCTTTGATGGCTCTTATGATTGAGAATTGTTTTCTGTTTAATTTGATCTTTATACACACACTTTCACTGTCTGGATGTCTGAACTTTCTCTTCTGATAACTGTTGGAAAACAACTGTCTGTTCTGAAACTAAACCACTTCTTACCAGTTTTCAAGGACATACTACTGAATTTAAGCCTCTGTTTGTCTGATATTAAACAGAAAATCAACTGAGACGTATTTCTGTGTGTGTGTCACTTATTTGGTTCTCCCGGCTGTAAAACTACAGAGATTGCTGCATTTCAACATTTAAGACTGTTAAGTGGATTATAAAATGATCTTACAGTGGCCATTAGAGCTGCACGATTCTGGCTAAACTGAGAATCACGATTTTTTCAAATAGAGATCACGATTCTCCCACGATTCTGAACAGCAACTATAAGTAAATTGACTAAATATTAATTGTTGCAGTACATTTAAAATGTTTCATTTGAATGATTTTTAAATCCGTTTTAATGATTTTTTATTACTCAATAATGAATATTTCACTTGATCAATGACTGGATGAATCAGCATTAAATGAATGATTCATGAAAAATAAATCTTTAGACTCATTGTCTCCACCTAGTGGCGAAACAATGTAATCGATAAATGCGTTATTTAAAGCGCCAATTAACGTTCAGAATGTGATGTGCTCTGTTTTGATCACGTACACATTAGTGTTTATATGTGAACTTTTATCCAGTACTTCTGATCATGTGAATATTTCTAACCAGGGTCATAATAAGACCTCAATTAGGACTGTTCACACAGAATGCACTGCATTATTTATCATAGGTTTTTATAAAGACACATACAGTAAACACACGTGTTTGCTCTGAAATAACCCTTACACAAAAAGAATAATGAAAAAGTTGTGCAGTAAAACAAGTTTTATTGGCTACTGCTTTCTCTGCTTCAGCGGCATCACCAACGAAACATCGTTGACATTTATGAATGAGATCGTATGAGTGTTTGAATCGAGATCGCGATCCTTTAACGATTAATCGTGCAGCTCTAGTGGCCATGACAAAACCAGCTGAACATGTCCTCCCAGTCACTGTAGTAAATCATAAAAGTCCAATTTCAAAACATACTATTACAAACATACAAATGAACACTCACCACTGACAGTAACTCTGAATCTTCTAAATGTTGTTCCAGTGTTTGTCTGGATCTCTGCTCCATAGAGTCCAGAGTGTTTGATTCTCATGTTCTTAATGGTGAGAGATCCAGTCTTTAGGTCTGATATCTGCAATCTGTCCTCAAATAGCCCATTACACAAGTCTCCCAATGTGAAGCCCTTCAGTTTAATTTCAACAAGACGACAGTTATAGTCATTTCCTTTAAATATCCAATGTATCTTGTCATTTCCCTGTAGTTCAGTAACATCAGTGTTTAGAGTAACAGAATGTCCCTCCACCACTGACACTGACTTCACTTCATCACCAAACACACCTGAAGAAACACACAAACAGAAACTCACAGATTAAACAGCTGGTGAGATAAAACCAGAACAAAGAAAGCTGTTGTTTACAACACCTAAAATGAGGGATTGGAAATAATAGTTTACTTTTTAATGCCCTATGACACGGGTGTTAATAAAATAAAAATAAAAATCAGGTCAGCAAATGAAAAGCAGTGAAGGGCAAAAAGAGGGATGAAAGGAGGATAGTAAGAGTAACAGGTAATATCTGTGTTGGTAGATTCACTATTTTTCTGATTTTGTTTTGTTGTTTTGTATTGATCGTGATTGTCAGAGTAAAATGATCAACTGAAAATGATCAAGCCGAAAGTATAAAACACTTACCGCGACACCAATAACAATAAAATGCCTTTAGTAGCGTTTTTCCATATTTCTGTCGAGCAAGTCCAGTCCAGTAACAACTGATTTAACGCAGATATTAAGATAAGGTTATAAACAAATCTCATCAGTTGTGTCCATGAGCGTTTAGCGGATCGATCCTAAAAGTATCGATATTTTTCGATACTGGCACTGTATCAAAAGGATCGATTCTCAAATAGAAGTATCGATCCTATCTGGGGTTTTTAATGAGTGATGTTAGAATGTTTTAATATTAATAGTACGCTGTATAGTGTAGAAGTATTTACTTAAATAGGAACGCAATAGGAACTATATCTTCTTCCGCTGTATGTCCGTGTATAAAGCAGACTCGGCGCAGGTTTAAAGAGGGATTGGAGTGCATGGCTGGGGACGGTCATGAGTGAAAGAAAAAGAAGCATAATCTGGAGTTATTTCACTCCAGTTAACAATGATGAAGCTTCATGACATTTGTCAAAAAAACAATACATCACTGTGGTAATACCACAAATATGACAAAGCATTTAAAAGTAAAACACCCTAAAGAGCACGATGAAGTACAGCTGAGGAGAGCAGAGGAGGTAACACAGACACGACCCCCATCTTCTGGCTTGAGGCAGAGATATTTTTGTTATATACATTGTTATACATGTTCATTTAATTGATAGAGTTCAGTATTTTTTTAATAAATGTAAAAAAGAAGTCATGTCTATTGCAGTTTATTTAATATTAATAATGATAAAATCACCTACATAAAATATTTCATAGGAGTATCAGTATCGACGATACTCATCTTGAAAGTACTTGGTATCGAATCGGAAAGAAAATAATTGGTATCGCCCATCCCTAGCCTGCGGTGGACATCCAACTCCTCCCTGTTACCGTGCAGATGAGACAGACACGAGAAATTCAGATCAAGTAGTTTACTTATCTTCTCAGAAAATGTCCTCACTTAAGAGAGGAACAATACAGGCTTTTAATCCTTGGAACAGGTTCAGATATACAGAATAACGTTACACGTCAGAACAGAACACGGCTAATTCAACAAAACAGAACAGGCAAGCAATCCTCCTTGGAAATAAGCATACAATAGTTCATAAGATCCTCCTTGGAATGACAGAGAGTAACATTAACAAGATCCTCCTTGGAATTTACACAGACACGGGCAGTGGCAACGACTTTAACCACAACACAACAACACCAGACAAGGGAGAACAGAAAGCAAACACATTAAATAAAGTCCATAACGACGTGAGGCAGGTGCAGGTGATAACAAGATTACTGATGGTGAACAGGTGAGCGGGGTGAAATGAATTGTGGGAAATCGAGTCCAGAGGGAGGTGCTGAATGGAATAGTGACAGTACCCCCTCCCCCCGGAAGGCGCGTCCTCGCCTTCCGGGGAGAGGGAGGCTGGGTGGGTGCTCGGGGTCAGGAGGCTCGGGGTCAGGAGGCTCGGGCTCTGGAGGCTCGGGCTCTGGAGGCTGTGGAGGCGCCGGGCTCTGGAGGCTCGGGCTCTGGAGGCTGTGGAGGCGCCGGGAACTGGGGACTCAGAGGCGCCGGGAACTGGGGACTCAGAGGCGCCGGGAACTGGGGACTCAGAGGCGCCGGGAACTGGGGACTCAGAGGACTGACTACCTAGGAACAAACTAGAGACAGATGACCTTGGACATGGTTCCCCAGGAGCAAACAGGCTCGGACGGCCCAAAGTGGAGAGATTACTCTCACCACTTTGAGAGGAACTTTGGGCACTTTGAGGGGAAAACCTGCTTTGTGACACAGCTGCACCAGAGGTCTGACTACCTAGACCCAAACTAGATACGGAAGGTTGCCATCTTTGGGGAATTTGGCCCTGGGACAGGGTTTCAGCAGCTTGACTATAACGACTAGTCTGGGGTGAAGCCACTGCGCTGAGAAGAACCAAAGTTAAATTGACTGGGGCTGCGTTGAGATTGCATATATGAATTGCTAGGAAGGCTACTTGCACCCTGTGCCAGGCCAGAGGTATAAGAACTTGTTAACTGACTAAAGCCCCCTTGGGAGCCAGAAGCATACAAGTTCTGGGAAGCCTTACTGCCAGTGGGCTGGCTAGAAACAGCTATAGGCAAGGAAACAAGAGTAGAATATGCAGGGGTATACTGACTTGAGATACTTTGAGACTGAAGGGACAAATCACCAAAACTTCCATTTCCTCCCTGTGCAGAAACCAACTGACTAGAACTTCCTGTCACTGGTGGTCTAGAATTGCCCAGAGAGCTTGCAACATTAGTTTGCTGTGGGAAAACAGCCTGAGGTGAGAAGGGTTTGAAAGACTCAGATGAGAGATTACTAGAACTAGACTGAGACTGGGGCAAATAACCACTGCAAGCACTACCTTCTCCCTGAGAGGACATAAATTGAGCTGATGCGCCCATTTGAGGCCCAATCAGTGAAGCAGGAGAGTACTGGCTAAATAAAACTGGATCACTTGTGGACTGACTAGAAACTAGCTGTAATGAACTAAACTTGGATGGAGATCCAGGAGCAAACTGGCTAAAGGTACCTTGAGACTGGACAGGGCCACTGAAACTACTGGAGTCTTCAAAAACACGTTTCCTAGAACCGACTTGAGTTTGGGCAAGGGTACCACTATAAGCACTACTTCCTCCCTGGGGTGATGCAAACTGACGGGAAGATCCCATTTGGGGTGACGCAACAACTAGTGCATCTGGTCTATATAAACCCTGATTGCTCCCAGATTGGGTAGAAACATCTTGGGGTGAAGTTACTGCAACATTTACATTCTTTGTAGCAGGAGCAAACTGAGCAAAGGTACCCTGAGACTTGGGAAAAGAGAGATCCCCGTCGCTACTTCCTGTCTGCACTGGGACATAACTAGAAGTTGCAAACATTGTACTTGACTGACTTGGAGCGCTGGACAAATACACACTGGTGTCACTTGAGGGCTGACTAGACACTCTCACAGGTAAAGAACTAAGCTTGCTAGTAGCCACTGAACTAAGGGAATACGGGGTAGAGATCTCTTGAGATGACATGAGAGAATATTTGGAGGGGGCGACCATATTAAGGGGGGCGGAGTCTGGGAACTCTAGGGCGGAGTCTGGGAACTCTAGGGCGGAGTCTGGGAACTCTAGGGCGGAGTCTGTGAACTCTAGGGCGGAGTCTCTGAACTCTAGGGCGGAGTCTGGGAACTCTCGGGGGCCGCAGGGGCGGCCATCTTGGCCGCTGCAGAGCTCTCGGGGCGGCCATTATGGCCGTGGCAGAGCTCTCGGTGGCGGCCATCTTGGCCGCGGCAGAGCTCTCGGGGGCGGCCATCTTGGCCGCGGCAGAGCTCTCGGGGGCGGCCATCTTGGCCGCGGCAGAGCTCTCGGGGGCGGCCATCTTGACCAGGCGGTGGAGGGGGGCGGCACCCACAACTAGCCAACACCCAATCCACACTCTCCACCAAGCCTCCAAATGGCCCCCATCCAGACAACTTGGCCCATGTAGCGTCGTTAAGACCCCAGAGAAACAGACGCCTCTGGCCCAAAGGCTGCGAAGCACAGGGCGTAGGCCTCGACGGATTCCTCCTCCTGACCCCGATAGAGGAAAGCCTTGGCATGGGCGGCTACGGACGGGCTGGGAGTTGTGGGATCCATGACATGCAACAGAGAAAAAGTCCAAAACAAACAGATAATCCAAACAGACAGAAATGTAACAAAGTTCAAAAACAGATAATCCAGTAATCTTCACGTCACGGAGAAAAAAACAGTCTTGTTATGGTCTGGTGTACTGTTACCGTACAGATGAGACAGACACGAGAAATTCAGATCAAGTAGTTTACTTATCTTCTCAGAAAATGTCCTCACTTAAGAGGGGAACAATACAGGCTTTTAATCCTTGGAACAGGTTCAGATATACAGAATAACGTTACACGTCAGAACACAACACGGCTAATTCAACAAAACAGAACAGGCAAGCAATCCTCCTTGGAAATAAGCATACAATAGTTCATAAGATCCTCCTTGGAATAACAGAGTAACATTAACAAGATCCTCCTTGGAATAACAGAGTAACATTAACAAGATCCTCCTTGGAATAACAGAGTAACATTAACAAGATCCTCCTCGGAATAACAGAGTAACATTAACAAGATCCACCTCCCGTGGGCTCACCACCTGCGGGAGGGACCGTAAGGGGCCGGTGCATTGTGGTTTGGGTGGCGGTCGAAGGCAGGGACCTCGGCGACCCAATCATCGGACACAGAACCTAACTCTAGGGACATGGAATGTCACCTCGCTGGGGGGAAAGGAGCCTGAACTAGTGCGAGAGGTTGAGAGGTACCGACTAGATATAGTCGGTCTCACCTCCACGCACAGTTTGGGCTCTGAAACCCAACTCCTCGAAAGAGGTTGGACTCTCCACTACTCTGGAGTTGGCCGCGGTGAGAGGCGGCGGGCTGGAGTGGGCTTGCTTAGCTGCCATGTGTTGGAGTTTACCCCAGTGAATGAGAGGGTCGTTTCCCTGCGCCTTCGGGTGGGGGATAGGTCTCTTGCTGTCATTTGTGCTTACGGGCCGAATGGCAGTACAGAGTACCCGGCCTTCTTGGAGTCTCTGGGAGGGGTGCTGGAGAGCCAGTCTGGGACTCTGTCATTTTGCTGGGGATTTCAGCGCACACGTGGGCAGCAGCGGTGACACCTGGAGAGGCGTGATTGGGAGGAACGCCCCCTGACCTGAACCCGAGTGGTGTTCTGTTGTTGGACTTCTGTGCTAGTCACGGCTTGTCCATAACTAACACCATGTTCGAGCATAAGGGTGCTCATCAGCACGCGTGGCAACAGAGCTTCTAGGGCGGAGGTCGATGATCGACTTTGTGGTTGTTTCATCTGGCCTCCGGCCATATGTCTTGGACACTCGGGTGAAGAGAGGGGCGGAGCTGTCAACTGATCACTACCTGGTGGTGAGTTGGATCTGTGGCCGGGGAGGAAGCTGGACAGACTCGGTAGGCCCAAACGTTCTGTGAGGGTCTGTTGGGAACGTTTGGCAGAGCCCCCTGTCAGGGGGGTCTTCAACTCCCACCTCCGGCAGAGCTTTGAACGGATCCCGAGGGAGGTTGGGGACATTGAGTCCGAAGTGGACTATGTTCTCCGCCTCCATTGTCAAAGCGCCATTCGGAGTTGTGGCGTGAAGGTCTCTGGTGCCTGTCGTGGCGGCAACCCCCGAACCCGGTGGTGGACACCGGAAGTAAGGGATGCTGTCAAGCTGAAGAAGGAGTACTATCGAGCTTGGTTGGCTAGTGGGACTCCTGAGGCAGCTGATGGGTACCGGCAGGCCAAGCGGACTGCGGCACGGGTGGTTGTGGAGGCAAAAACTCGGGCCTGGGAAGAGTTCGGTGAGGACATGGAGAAGGATTATCGGTCGGCCTCGAAGAGGTTCTGGCAAACTGTCCGGCGCCTCAGGAGGGGAAAGCGGTGCCCTACCAACACTGTATATAGTGGAGGTGGGGCTCTGCTGACCTCAACTGGGGATATTGTCGGGCGGTGGAAGGAATACTTTGAGGATCTCCTCAACCCTGCCAACACGCCCTCCACTGAGGAGGCAGAGGCTGGGGACGCGGGGATGGGCTCGGACATCACCCGGGCTGAAGTCGCCGAGGTAGTTGAGAAGCTCCCCGGTGGCAAGGCTCCGGGGGTGGACGAGATCCGCCCTGAGTACCTCAAGTCTCTGGATGAAGTGGGGCTGTCTTGGCTGACACGTCTCTGCAACATCGCGTGGAGGTCGGGGACAGTGCCTCTGGACTGGCAGACCGGGGTGGTGGTCCCCCTCTATAAGAAGGGGGACCGGAGGGTGTGTTCCAACTACAGGGGGATCACACTCCTCAGCCTCCCCGGGAAAGTCTATGCCAGGGTACTGGAGAGGAGAATTCGTCCGATAGTTGAACCTCGGATACAGGAGGAACAATGCGGCTTTAGGTCCTGGTCAGAGAACACTGGACCAGCTCTATACCCTCTTTAGGATACTGGAGGGTTCATGGGAGTTTGCTCAACCAGTCCACATGTGTTTTGTGGATCTGGAGAAGGCATTCGACCGTGTCCCTCGCGGTGTTCTGTGGGGGTGCTCTGGGAATCTGGGGTCCGAGGCCCTTTGCTAGGGGCTGTCCGGTCCCTGTATGACCAGAGCAGGAGCATGGTTCGCATTGCCAGCAGTAAGTCAGATCTCATCTCTGCTTTTTGCAGATGATGTTGTCCTGTTGGCTTCGTCAGGCCAGGACCTACAGCGGGCACTGGGGCAGTTTGCAGCTGAGTGTGAAGCGGCTGGGATGAGAATCAGCACCTCCAAATCTGAGGCCATGGTCCTCAGCCCGGAAAAGGGTGGCTTGTCCCCTCCAGGTCGGTGGGGAGCTCCTGCCACAGGTGGAGAGTTTAAGTATCTTGGGGTCTTATTCACGCAGTGAGGGAAGGATGGGCGAGAGATCGACAGGCGGATCGGTGCAGCTTCTGCAGTAATGCGGTCGATGTACCCGGTCTGTCGTGGTGAAGAAGGAGCTGAGCCACAAAGGCGAAGCTCTCGATTCCGGTCGATGATCGTTCCTACTCCTCACCTATGGTCATGAGCTTTGGGTCATGACCGAAGAAAGTGAGATCCAGGATACAAGCGGCGAAATGAGTTTCCTCCCGCCCGGTGGTTGAAGCGCCCCTTAGAGATAGGGTGAGGAGCTCGGTCACTCGGGGGGAGCTCGGAGTAGATCCGTTATGAGCATTAAGCAGAGACAATCATGAGTGAATACAAATGAATATTTATTAACTAAGCTACTGAGATGTGATATTGATTGACTAACAAAACACATACACATTCACATTCATACAAGATAAAGCATAGAAAAATTTGAGTAAAGAGTAAAGAATGGCATATTAAATCAGCAGGACACAACCACGGTTTTTCTCAACAAAAGTTCCCCTTGGTTAGCCAAGGGCAGTGGCTTAAGCTGTTGAATCCTGGTCTTGTGAGAGAGAAAGGGAGAGAGTGTCCGGTGGATTCAGCGAAGTCCGCTCGAGAGCCAAGTTTCATGAGAAGTGTCGAAGTCTGCCGAGAGTAAGATTGCCGGAAAAGCTGTCCTGAAGAAGGGCAGGTCCCACGAAGTTTTGGAGAGATTCCAAGTTTCTGAGCAAAGAGTTGTTCGATGCATTGTGGTCTTAAAGGCACAGCTGTCACGCCCCTGTCAGGTCTTCCAATGGCAAAAGGACGTGGTTTCTTTGGGAGAAATCTCTTTGTCCTTCTCTGTGACAAATGATTTACACAGGTGCGGTTTATGTCCTGTTTGCAATCGTAACACATAAACTTATTGCAATTGAGTATGATGCACGCCATGACTATGTACTGTGCATCATTATTTAGGAAATAATTTGTGGATCATTTTGATACCACACACGAGAGAGAAGTGAAGTAAGAACAATAGTTATTCATTCATCTGTCATGACATAAAAGTTAAACTTCAATGACACTGAAATGCATGCAATAACTATGGCAGGGTATCACGTGATTATGGAGGAATACACACATAGATATATATATATATATATATATATATATATATATAGATACAAATTGGGCAGTTTTGTCCCGCTCATCCTAAAGAGTCTCTTTGAGGTGTTTGGAATGTACTTCTCTAGTCCTCTCTGCAAATCTCCAGGGGCCTGGAGAATCTCAGGAGTTGAGCTGGGGGTTACCCTCTCTGGGGAAGGCCAGAGAGGTACCATAACTGTCCTCCTGAGTTAAGTAACAACCGGCAGGTCATCACTTAACCCAGACTTTCTGGAGCCAAAAGGGGTTCTGGTGTTGACTTCCCCTGTAGGAATTTGTTGTTGGTTGTAACTTTATGATCCCTTAAAGAAATCCAACATTTGGCCCGGCCAAGTCTCTACATCTCCCCCCTTCCGGGCGGCGAGGTTCCGGTAAGAACTTCGTCGGGCGGTGGTTCAGTTGGATAGACGGGATCAGTTCAGTTGTCAGTATTCCTTGGGGTGCCAGTGCGTCAGCGGAGGGTTCTCTATGAGGTTCGACTCAGCCTCCGGTTCGACTTGTCTGCCTTGCTTCTCATGACCGTAACCTCCCCGACTGGCTGTGAAGTCCCATGACTCTCTGTTGAAGGGCTTGGCTCTGTGTTGCTGTTGTATGCCCTCCGGAGTCAAACCTGTGTAGTGTTCAGCGACGGAAAGGATAGATGGATTTTTAGCAGTCTGGTCAGAGGTGGCCTTCGTAGTTGCTTGTAATCTGTTCTGACTGCTTCTGACTGTCGGTCCAGGAATCTGCGTACCTCCTGGCTGGAGGTAATCCTGAGCAGGTACAGTCTATCTCTTGTAGTCGCGTTGGCCATTGTTTGAAAATGGAAGTCAATGTCCTGCAGGTATGCATGCACTTCGTGACCTCCTGCAGGGTCTGGAGTGAAGGTTGGGATGTTTCTGGCCAGCTTGTCAATGTCTCTGGGGGACACCCCGTGGATGTCTGCAGAGGTCCTCTGGATGGGTCCCCGCCCCCACTCTGTGGGTGTTAGGGGCTCTCGAGTGCTGGCCAGCGAAGCTTTGAACAGGGGACTCTCACCCCCCTTTGCTGCTTGGAGTTCTTGGCGGAAAGGCTTGGTTCCGCTTGGTGGGGAAAATTCAAGACTTTGTTTTCCCCCTGGCTGTTTGGCTTGCACTTGGTAGGAGTACTTAAGTTCCTTTTGGGCCAAGTTCAGTTCATTTTTAAGATGGTCTCGCTGCCGGGTCACAACTTGAAGCTCTGCTTGATTTGTGTGTAGGTGGCCCTCGTAGGCCTTGACCTTGGCCGTCCGTTCTGTCAGTTCGGCCTCAGCTCTTTCTAAGAGATTTTCGGCATACTGGAGTTTCTCTGCCAGCTCCTTCCTGGCTCACCCCTCCAGCTGCTCTCTGCGCTCAGTGTCTGTACGGAGGTCTGCTAAGGCGTCCCGAAGTCTTTCCACTTGCTCACGTAGCTCTGGGTCCTCTTCATCAGTCGCTGCCTGCTGCTCTCGAGGACGTTGCATGATCTGCTCTAGGTGCTGTTCCGCTTTCTCAGCCCGGAGCTTGGATGCAGCCGCCTCTCGTTCTGAGCGGGCTCCGTTGTCCTCACACAGCTTCATCTGGACGATGAGGTTATGGGAAAGGGCACCTGTGATCTTGGCCAGTTCTTTGTGGTTGTAGTCCCTCGCTGGATCGTTGGCCATCAGTAGTCGTCCAGCTGCTCACGGCTCAGATGCTGCAGGTCACTGGCGGTCTCAGGCAGAAGTCCGCTTGTCAGGGCGCTCAACCAGGTCTCTAGCTGGTCCCAGTGGGTGGCAGGACTGGATGATCTGGACATTCTTCAACACTAGTGGCAAATAGGAAAGTAAAACATAGCCAATGCAGGTCCGTGCCAGTTTAGTGAACTATACATCCAACATAAGGGCTTTGTGCCAGCTAACGTAATGACTAGCAGCACAGTCGAATGCCCATTATTCCTGCCAGGCTGTGGTGGCATGTATAGCTTGTGTGGGTGAGTACAGGAAAAGTTCTGAGTGAATTACTGATGCGTTATAACCCATCGGTCGTTTGGAGACTTAGGCTATCTGAGTCATCAATTTCATTACTGCAGCTTTTCCTGGTGGTTTGTGCAGGTACGTTCTCTTATGCCATGAAAGGGAAAAGGAAAAAGTAGCAAAGCAACTAAAATAACAAAAAGGGAAAGGAGGGATGAAACTGAAAAGAAAGTAATTTTCCTATTTTGGCTAAGCCGGTTACCGACACTAGGGTTATGACAAAGGACCTACAAGTAGGGGTGCTATGATGTCATATGGCCTAGGAGGGGGCTTAGCGAGGACAGCAAGGATAATTCAAACAGTATGGGGGTGAGAAAAGCTTACTTTTCTTTAGGGCCTCTTACTTTGGGACTATACCTTATTGACTAGGCTGGGTGGTGCGTTGAGGACACTCCGGTGGGGCACCACGGTCGGGCCAGCTCCCCGGCCCGCCTGAACACACGACAGCAGGGGTCCCGGGCGACCCGATTCACCGCACCCCGGTGACGACCACTCAAACAGCTACGACCTTTAGCACAATCGGGCCAAGACTCAAAGTGTCAGCGCCTGACCGCCACAGCCAAAGTTGGGTTTTGCCCAGAATTGCCCTTTATGTGTCAAACTGGTGTGGCTGCCACACCTGCAGTGCCCGCTCCCTCGTGGAGTCGCACCCAAGTGTGCCAACGACCAGCTGCCACAGCCAAGACTGGGATTGCCCAAAATTGCCCTTCACGTGTCGGTCAGCGTGGTTGCCAGCGATTGGAGTGCCCGATTGCTGATGTCGCTCTGCGTGTCGTCACCGAAAGTGGGGACGGAACCTCCGAGGTAAACACTGTCGGTGCCAGGCGTGCCGAGCCAGACAGGTCCAGCCGTGGGTGGCCCACACCGAGAAACCATTGCTTTACCGCCCCAGCACTTAGGGAAGAGCTGTCTAAAGGGAAATGTAAAGGCTGTTTAAAAGAAAAGGGGTCAAACTGCTACATGGGTCATTAAAACAACACTCTGCTAAGTGTGTTAATCGACTCGACCAAGGGAAGGCAACTGATTTAATTTAAGTCTAAACCTAATTAAATACAGAGTTCCTGAAGTAGGAGTAGGGGTAAAAGGAGCAGTGGGAAAGCAGGGATGACCACACAGTCAGGTGACATTAATTACCATTATAGTTAAATAATAATAATCAATAAGTCAATGAAACAGCAATGAGGTGATATCAATTATTATTATTGTTTAGAATAATAACAATTAATAAATCATGAAAGTAGGAAAGGGAAAATGAAGTGATATCAATTATTATTATTGTTTAGAATAATAAAAATTAATAAATCAGGGAAGTAGGAAAGGGAAAATGAAGTAATATTAATTATTGTTATTGTTTCAAATAATCAATAATTAATAAACTATGAAACAGTTGCTGAGAGACCTAAATTATTATTGTTGTTAACACAACAATAATTGGTGAATTAGGAAAACTAATAGAGTAATATTAATTATTATTATTGTTTAGAATAATAACAATTAATAAGCTGGAAAGACAGCAATAAAGTGACATTAATCATTGCTAGTGTTCAGAGATAGCAATAATCAATAAGTCTTTACATGGCAGGGTTAGTCAAAAGTAAATCAAATTACTGAGAGACAGAGAGAAAGAGATCGACCAAGCATACCCAAAAGGGGGCGTTAGCGCCCAAACAAGGAGAAGTCAGGGTTAATCAATGTAACAGGAGAAGCGTTAGACATCTAAGACAACTACCCTCTATTGTCAGTTAGAGGTAATGCGCCTTAACCTGAACTTCCAAAATACCCACGTTCATCGCGGACGAGCCGCCAGACGTGAGCGTTGTTACGTTACACAGTGCAACTTAGTAGGCTGGTCTTAGGATCGCGTGCCGGCTTGTTGCACTGAAGTATAGTGTTAATACGTACAGGCTACCGTTACTACACGAGTAAAATGCGCATTTAAATTAAAGCACAACGGGATTTCTTCGCCGTTGGCTGTGAACAAAGTACAGTTACTACACGAGTAAAATGCGCATTTAAATTAAAACACAACAGGATTTCTTCGCCGTTGGCTGTGAACAAAGTACTGTAAAAACTCTCCTTTAAATAGAAAACTGACCCATAGTTATATCTATGTTAACTCCACTCAGAGAGAGAAGGGGAAGACACGCACTGGTTAGCTACGCCAATTGTTCAACCCAGTAAAGCTCATAGCATAGCTTAATGGCATTGGAAACACATCAATAGCCTACTATCTATGTACAGTTATAGGCCTATCAATAAGACGAGAAGGGGAACATTGCCCAGCTCTATCTTCTTCGTTCTAAAATGAGGGTTTCTTCGCTCAAATCAGACGGACAAAAATAACTAATGTTAAACACGCTATAACAAAGGACTATTATCCATTTTTATAGAGGGTCCATTTAACATTATCGACTGCAGTTACATTCTTCTTTAACAGTGTAAGAGTTTGCCGTAAGGCTCACTGACTGTTAACACACGCGTTGAGGCGACCTGCGCCGTTCACGCGTAACACAAAGTTCAAACGAGTCTAGCTTCTGAATAAACAAGCATTAGAAACACACATGCGTCGTCACTAAGTTGCTCATAACACATTTAATACTGTGCCCACTTCATTCTCCACCATTTATGTAGCGATTCTGTGGGGATGGTGTTATTTAAAACACTCTCCAGCATCTCTACTAGTTATTGTGAAACTAAGACGGTGTTATTTAAAACACGGTTCAGTTTCAGGTTATAATTATTTGTGGCTCAAATGGAAATACCTACAGATAAAGATTATTAACTATATGTATTTTGTAGCATTACCTGGTACAATAAACGCATTATTCTTCTGGCCTTGATTAACAACGGTCCATGCCCAATACAGTAATACATACAGAGCCGGGTAACAGTATCGCACAGTTTAAAGGGATGTGTTATGAGCATTAAGCAGAGACAATCATGAGTGAATACAAATGAATATTTATTAACTAAGCTACTGAGATGTGATATTGATTGACTAACAAAACACATACACATTCACATGCATACAAGATAAAGCATAGAAAAATTAGAGTAAAGAGTAAAGAATGGCATATTAAATCAGCAGGACACAACCACCGGTTTTTCTCTACAAAAGTTCACCTTGGTTAGCCAAGGGGCAGTGGCTTAAAGCTGTTGAATCCTGGTGCTTGAGAGAGAGAGAGAGAGTGTCGGTGGATTCGCTAAGTCCGCTCGGAGAGCGAAGTTTCAGCGAGAAGTGTCGAAGTCTGCCGTAAGTAAGATTGCCGGAAAAGCTGTCCTGAAGAAGGGCAGGTCCCACGGTTTTGGAGAGATTCCAAGTTTCTGAGCGAAGAGTTGTTCGATGCATTGTGGTCTTAAAAGGCACAACGGTCACGCCCGGTCAGGTCTTTGACCAATGGCAAAAGGGCGTGGTTGTGTGAGGAGAAATCTCTTTGTCCTTCTCTGTGACAAATGATTTACACAGGTACGGTTTATGTCCTGTTTGCACCGAACACATAAACTTATTGCAAATTGAGTATGATGCACGCAATGACTATGTACTGTGCATCATTATTTAGGAAATCATTTGTGGATCATTTTGATACCACACACGAGAGAGAAGTGAAGTAAGAACAATAGTTATTCATTCATCTGTCATGACATAAAAGTTAAACTTCAATGACACTGAAATGCATGCAATAACTATGGCAGGGGTATCACATGATTATGGAGGAATACACACATAGATATATATATATATATATATATATATATATATATATATATATATATATATATATATATAGATACAAATTGGGCAGTTTTGTCCCCGCTCATCCTAAAGAGTCTCTTTGAGGTGTTTGGAATGTACTTCTCTAGTCCTCTCTGCAAATCTCCAGGGGCCTGGAGAATCTCAGGAGTTGAGCTGGGGGTTACCCTCTCTGGGGAAGGCCAGAGAGGTACCATAACTGTCCTCCTGAGTTAAGTAACAACCGGCAGGTCATCACTTAACCCAGACTTTCTGGAGCCAAAAGGGGTTCTGGTGTTGACTTCCCCCGTAGGAATTTGTTGTTGGTTGTAACTTTATGATCCCTTAAAGAAATCCAACATTTGGCCCGGCCAAGTCTCTACAGATGGATGGCATTAACAAGATCCTCCTTGGAATAACAGAGTAACATTAACAAGATCCTCCTTGGAATAACAGAGTAACATTAACAAGATCCTCCTTGGAATAACAGAGTAACATTAACAAGATCCTCCTTGGAATTTACACAGACACGGGCAGTGGCAACAACTTTAACCACAACACAACAACACCAGACAAGGGAGAACAGAAAGCAAACACATTAAATAAAGTCCATAACGACGTGAGGCAGGTGCAGGTGATAACATGATTACTGATGGTGAACAGGTGAGCGGGGTGAAATGAATTGTGGGAAATCGAGTCCAGAGGGAGGTGCTGAATGGAATCGTGACACTCCCACATCCAACTGTGACATTGTTGGACTTGGCATTTAATTCCTGAAGTCCGCGTGCTCGTTTATTCAGGAAGGAAGACTCAAAAATATCTTTAAAAGGATTTATTTTAACAATCAAAAGTATATTGAAGAATATCACACTTGAAGAAAATATGCAGAGCTCTGGGTTCAATCTGTCCCTCATTTACACAATCAAAGGAGTTCCCCCATCGAGCAATACAACAGAAAGAACCCCGTCTGTCCCTTTCACATATTATTTATACAGTTGTACAGATGAGTTCAGTTTCAGGGCCGTCCTTCACTGGAAGCAGTCGTGACCTTGTACTTTTCCCAATGTTGGGCATACTCCTACCTGTTTTTTGCTTCCTGCACACAAATCTGGTATATGCACACACAGCAAGAAGATACAACATCATCTCCATTTATAGTATACTTGAAACTTACGACTCCTCATTTGGTGACTTCCATCTGACTGTTCCGCAAAAAGAATGCATAAGCAAGCACAACACATAATAGAACAACCCATTATGAATATAATTTCCTTTAACGGTTATACCGGTCCACTGGCAAGCATTTCATACAAGCACACAAGACTATGAATATATAAGAGCGAATAGTGATTAATATTGTTTTACTGATTAATGTTATTATAATGATTAATATAAACACCAGAATATATGAGAGTAAATAATGGTTATTAAAGACACAAGAATATATCAGAGTAGATCATGATTAATGTTGAACTCTGTAAAAGAAAGTTAAAACATTTATGAATACAAATTCCCTTTACATCAGAAGCCACGCCTATACCAAAATACGTCATTTTCTCATTAGGTTGGCTTGAGAGAGCCAACCTACTTATACAAAAATAAATCTCTTTTTTTTATTACTGGGTTGAAAATAATATTATAATAGTTAGTCAGCTTTTAAATAATGATGGAAATTTACTGACATATAGAGAATTTTTGAATAAATTTAAAATACCAGTTAGACCTAAGGAGTTTGCTGTTGTATTGGATGCAATTCCCCAAAAAGTATTGATCCTTCTGAGGAATACATTACAGGAGGAAGATCTCAATTTTACAGATATCAAGGGTAAAATATTTATTGGTAATACAAATATTTTACAAAATAGAGTCTCAAATAATTATATTAGAAATATACTTAATGATATTGTTTATCCTCCAGCTCATTTTTTCTGGTCTTCTGTGTTTGGGGATGTGAATTGGCGTAAAGCCTGGCGAACAGTGGATACATTTTATGTGAATAATAAAGTTAAAGAAGTCTCTTTTAAAATAATGCATAGAATATACCCAGTGAAACATGTGTTAGAACGGTTTAAATTAGATATTGATTATTCTTGTAATTTCTGTAAAGGTGAAAAGGAAACTTTCATTTATTTTTCCATTGTATATACACAAAAATATTTTGGATTGATGTGGAGCATTTAATTAAGAAAAAATTGAATATTGAATTGCAATTGAGTGGACTTGATATAATGATACACTTTAATGATCATGGGATTGAGAAAGAAAGGCATACTTTATACAATTGTTAATACTGATGGGAAAGTTTCACATTCATAAGATGAAGTGGTCTGATTACAAGCCAAACGTTTTTTGCTTTAAAAATGATTTCAAATTGTATTGTTCTGTTTTGCGTAATTGTAGAAGTAAAAAGGCAATTCGAGCGTATAACATTGTAAGCAGATATAATGTATAAAGTAGCACCCTTTTCCTTTTGTTTGTTATATATATATATTTTTCCCCTTCTTGTCCTCTGGCATTTTTTCACTTTATCTTATGTAGTGATTCTGTGAGGATGGTGTTATTTAAACACTCTCCAGCATCTCCACTAGTTATAGTGAAACTAAGACGGTGTTATTTAAAACACGGTTCAGTTTCAGGTTATAATTATTTGTGGCTCAAATGGAAATACTTACAGATAAAGATTATTAACTCTATGTATTTTGTAGCATTACCTGGTGCAATAAACGCGTTATTCTTCTGGCCTTGATTAACAACGGTCCATGCCCAATACAGTAATACATACGGAGCCGGTAACAGTATCGCACAGTTTAAGGGATGTGTTATGAGCATTAAGCAGAGACAATCATGAGTGAATACAAATGAATATTTATTAACTAAGCTACTGAGATATGATATGGATTGACTAACAAAACACATACACATTCACATTCATACAAGATAAAGCATAGAAAAATTAGAGTAAAGAGTAAAGAATGGCATATTAAATCAGCAGGACACAACCACCGGGTTTTTCTCTACAAAAAGTTCACCTTAGTAGCCAAGGGGCAGTTGCTTAAGCGCTGTTGAATCCTGGTGCGCGGAGAGAAAGAGAGAGAGAGAGAGAGAGAGAGAGAGAGAGAGAGTGTCCCGGTGGATTCGCAAAGTCCGTTCGGAGAGCGAAGTTTCGCGAGAAGTGTCGAAGTCTGCCGAAGTAAGATTGCCGGAAAAGCTGTCCTGAAGAAGGGCAGGTCCCACGAAGTTTTGAATAGATTAGGGTTAGGGTTAGCAAAGAGTTTCTGAGCAAAGAGTTGTCCAATGCATGGTGGTCTTAAAGGCACAGCTGTCACGCCCCTGTCAGGTCACTTTGGCCAATGCCCAGGGGCTGTTGATGCGCGGGAGAAATTTCTTTGTCCTTCTTTGTGACAAATGATTTACACAGGTACGGTTTATGTCCTGTTTGCACCGAACACATAAACTTATTGTAAAGTGAGTATGATGCACGCCATGACTATGTACTGTGCATCATTATTTAGGAAATAATTTGTGGATCATTTTGATACCACACACGAGAGAGAAGTGAAGTAAGAACAATAGTTATTCATTCATCTGTCATGAAATAACAGTCAAACTTCAACAGTAATGAAATACATGCACTAACTATGGCAGGGCATTAAGGGATAACAGAGGAATACACACACATATATATACAGGTATATATATACACAAAATGGACAGTTTATTCTTGCTCATTCTAGAGAGTCTCTTTGATGTGTTTGGAATGTGTCTCTCTAGTCCTCTCTGCAAATCTCTAAAATTGTTTTTCTTTTTCCATATTCGTCAAGAAGTATACACTTCTCCTCCTCTGTCCAATTTGGCTTTCTTTTTTTGTTTTCCTTATCCATGTTTTTATATGTTTTATCTACTGTTATGTGTAAAGCTGCTACTGGGTTAATGTTTGAGTAGCGTTTCCATGGCAAAGGTATAATTTCATCACGTCAAACCTGGGTCGATGTCGTAAAACACTTAATGTTTTTCTTTACCTAAGAGAACCATTTAAGGGATTATATGCAAGGCTCTTAAGTTATTCTCTTGGGTAAGGGGAAATCACTCCTTAAGTGTCATACTTAAGGGGAAAAGTTAAGGTACTTTATGCAACCGGGCACTGGCCTTGATGAATAACGGTCCGTGTCCAACACAACAACACTATAGAGCCGGTAACAGTATCACACAGTTTAAGGGATGTCAAAGTCAAAGTCAGTTTTATTGTCACATCACCACAGCACATGTGAAATTCTTGGGAGCATGCTCCAGAAAAATAGCAGAAACAGTTAACATATAACCATACAGACTTCAACAGGTACAGATGTGCAATATGCACATACATATAGTCAGTACACACAGTGTACTATTAGACATACAATGTACATACATACAGTTAACATCACAATATACACTATACACAGAATGTACACCTTCTACATTATGTAGATATATCAATGCATAGAAATACGCTGAAATGCAACAGATGCAAAAATACAAATGCAAGAATATGCTGAAATGCAACAGATTGTACGTGAACTGGATACAAAATGTCATGAATGTGCATCGGATGGTATCCAGTGGTAACAGGTAGATTGTTGTATAAATGCAGTGTGTATGTATAGTTCAGTGTTTATTGTTAAAGTTAAGTGCGGTGTGTGGCATACCATATTGTGGGAGTATGCTGTAGGGTGTATTAGTTTTTATTGTTCATTAGTCTGATAGCCTGAGGGAAAAAGCTATCCCTAAATCAGCTAGTGCGGGATCGGATGCTGCGGAGACGTCTTCCTGAGGGCAGCAGAGAGAGCAGTCTGTGGGACGGGTGGCTGGAGTCACTGAGGATCCTCCGGATGTGTTGTGAGCATTAAGCAGAGACAATCATGGGTGAATACAAATTAATATTTATTAACTAAGCTACTAAAAACACAATATCGATTAACTAACATGAACACATACACATTCACACGAATACAAGAGAAAGCATAGAAAATCAGAGTAAGAGTAAAGAGTGGCACATTAAATCAGTAGAATACTTCTGGACAAACCACCGGGTTTTCTCTATAAAAAGTTCACCTTTGTAGCAAAGGCTTAAGCGCTGTTAAATGGTTATAAATAGGATACTTGCATTGAATGGTTGCGTCGGCAAGAATCCTAGTGCGCGGAGAGAGAGTGTCCCGGTGGATTCGCAGAGTTCGTTTGGAGAGCGAAATTTCGCGAGATGTGTCAAAGTCTGCCGAAGTAAAATCGCCGGAAAGTCTGTCCTGAGGAAGGGTCAGGTCCCACAAAGGTTGGATCGATTCCAAGATTGTTAGCGAAGAGTTGTCCGATGCATGGCGGTCTTAAAGACACAGCTGTCACGCCTCTGTTAGGTCACCTGGCCAATGCCAAGGGGCCGTTTGTTATGTCTTGGTGGATGAAACACACAGATAAACAGGAGTAACAAATAAGAGGTTTTTACTATACTCAAAAGATTCAAATTCAAACATAAACAAACATAAATGGCAACACTGGCATAAACAGTGTAGAGACTTGGCCGGGCCAAATGTTGGATTTCTTTAAGGGATCATAAAGTTAGACAACAAACACCAAATTCCTACGGGGGAAGTCAACACCAGAACCCCTTTTGGCTCCAGAAAGTCTGGGTTAAGTGATGACCTGCCGGTTGTTACTTAACTCAGGAGGACAGTTATGGTACCTCTCTGGCCTTCCCCAGAGAGGGTAACCCCCAGCTCAACTCCTGAGATTCTCCAGGCCCCCTGGAGATTTGCAGAGAGGACTAGAGAAGTACATTCCAAACACCTCAAAGAGACTCTTTAGGATGAGCGGGACAAAACTGCCCAATTTGTATCTATATATATATATATATATATATATATATCTATGTGTGTATTCCTCCATAATCACGTGATACCCTGCCATAGTTATTGCATGCATTTCAGTGTCATTGAAGTTTAACTTTTATGTCATGACAGATGAATGAATAACTATTGTTCTTACTTCACTTCTCTCTCGTGTGTGGTATCAAAATGATCCACAAATTATTTCCTAAATAATGATGCACAGTACATAGTCATGGCGTGCATCATACTCAATTTGCAATAAGTTTATGTGTTCGGTGCAAACAGGACATAAACCGTACCTGTGTAAATCATTTGTCACAAAGAAGGACAAACAAATTTCTCCCGCGCATCAACAGCCCCTGGGCATTGGCCAAAGTGACCTGACAGGGGCGTGACAGCTGTGCCTTTAAGACCACCATGCATTGGACAACTCTTTGCTCAGAAACTCTTTGCTAACCCTAATCTATTCAAAACTTCGTGGGACCTGCTCTTTCTTCAGGACAGCTTTTCCGGCAATCTTACTTCGGCAGACTTCGACACTTCTCGCGAAACTTCGCTCTCCGAACGGACTTCGCGAATCCACCGGGACACTCTCTCTCCCTTTCTCTCCGCGCACCAGGATTCAACAGCGCTTAAGCCACTGCCCCTTGGCTAACCAAGGTGAACTTTTTGTAGAGAAAAACCCGGTGGTTTGTGTCCTGCTGATTTAATATGCCATTCTTTACTCTTTACTCTAATTTTTCTATGCTTTATCTTGTGTGAATGTGTATGTGTTTGTGTTTGTGTTAGTGAATCCATATCATATCTCAGTAGCTTAGTTAATAAATATTCATTTGTATTCACTCATGATTGTCTCTGCTTAATGCTCATAACACATCCCTTAAACTGTGCGATACTGTTACCGGCTCTGTATGTATTACTGTATTGGGCATGGACCGTTGTTAATCAAGGCCAGAAGAATAATGCGTTTATTGTACCAGGTAATGCTACAAAATACATATAGTTAATAATCTTTATCTGTAAGTATTTCCATTTGAGCCACAAATAATTATAACCTGAAACTGAACCGTGTTTTAAATAACACCGTCTTAGTTTCACTATAACTAGTGGAGATGCTGGAGAGTGTTTAAATAACACCATCCCCACAGAATCACTACAACAGATATGTTATTTTAGCAATGGTGTTAACAGACATTCGCAGATAACCATGACCCGCGAACAACAAGGCATACATCAAGGTGACAAGATAACAATCAAGATTGAGAGAGAGAGAAAGAGGAAGAAGGTCAGAATGGCGACATGCCGGTTAAGCAAACCAATATCTGACGGTGAGTGAGAGAAAACAGTGAGTATATAAAGAGTCCGGGTAAATGAGGAACAGATGCAGGTAATCCAATGAAGCGTGAGTGCTGAGCAAAGGGTTCTGGGTAACGTAGCAAATCCAGCAAATCCGAAACAGTATATGTAAATGTTTTTGCAAGTGACTTGGCACCTCGTTGTGATGGAACAACCACGCGTCACTCATTTGCTGAGTGTAGATGGAAGAAGAGGACGTGAACCTGTAGGTGTCAAAGAGACGCCAGGCTCTGTCGTCACGGCAACACACTGCTCACAATCACCGGAATCCTAATCACCATCACCTGCACTTCATCACCAGCCTTCATAGATGTGCACATAAAAGCAGCACTCACCATTCAGTCTTTGTCTGGTCTCACACGTAGAACTTGGACTCATACTTACCAGTGGAAATACTTACCCGAATGTTTATATCGTCTCGTCGTCCAAGTGTTCCAAGTCTTCGTCGTTCTCCAGTCTTCATCGTCTTCAGTGTTGTGTTTGTCATCCTCCTCACCATCTTTACTCACCGGACACTTCAACCACCATCTACGATCTCCTGCATCTACAAGGACAGTAACCATTCATACTCCGTTAATATCAAATGTTATTTTAAGTTTTAATAAATCATCTGTTTGAAATCACACCATCTCCCCTATAAGTGGTATCATTACAGTAGGAGTGATTTCAGGTAAGGTTTTTGTTTGTTATTGTCCTATAGGCCAATGAATGCAAATGTCTTTTCCAATTACAGGATAAAAGCAACAAAGAACAACACTTCACTGGTCAATAATATTGTACATGAAAATCAACACTTGCAAAAACTTTGCTGCCCACGTCAAGACGCCACATCCTTTAAAAAGCTCTGATTGCTGTTTATCGTATATAGGGTGCGTTCCTGAAACTGAACTATATGAACAAGCTCGTCATCCTTCATTCTGTGGTATCCTTCTTCTGTACAAAGTGTACCTTGTGTGTCTCTTTTTAAATGAATTGAGCCTCCTTTTTGTTACTAAATCATTCTAGAATGTTTAACAGATGATCTGTGCAAAAGCAAACACATCTCACAAGTTTTGGCATTTCTTGAATATTACGGTGTGTGCCTTGTGTGTGGTGGAGGAGCATTGCATTGAACTGCATGTTACAATCAATAAATGACAAATGAATGTCTGCTTAACTGCTTCATTTCATATTCAAAACCGGTTGCATTTACTAACCAGCTCGCTCTTGTGACTTGATAATAAAAACTGAAAACTGACACCATTTCAAGTCTTTATTCAAGTGAAGTATGTGTTTATGTTTTCACTAGTAAGGTGATTTGAAAAAACATATGCATGAAACTGCAAGCACAGTGTCTTCCAACAGAACAACATTCCATCTTTTTGTCCCTTAACAAATCTTATGTTGTTAGAAGTATACAGTTGAAACAAACAGGCAATGCTAAAAATGAACCGTAACACCACACACTAGTCATAAACTGACAGTGTATTTGACATCTTCAGTGCATTAATTGTCAACCAGCTGCCACAAATAAATACATCCAGTTGACAGAAAGGTAAAGAGGTTTTGGAAGATTCACTGGTGAAAAACACGATAATAAACACGTTTATGAATGTCATTACAGCAATCACAAAGTAAAAACACAAGAGTTTGGTTTTTGAAGTTCAATAGCGGCACCATCATGCAAGTCCACCTTACCAAGAGTCTTCATGCTATGAAACGATGGGTGAATCTCATCAATCATTAGTCACATTTCACCACTAAATATACAAAAAAGAAAATGTTATATTATATTTTATATTCAAAAATTATATTTTGAAAATGAAGCATGATCGTTAATCTGCCTGGACATTTTACTCTCGAAATCGAATTACTGTAATACAGTAAATTTGATCTAAAGCCCAAATTAGAAAATAGTACAGAAAATACTGCCATTATGTAAGTACATCTATCATCTAACCTATCTTTTTGACCTATCAGTAACGAGAATGACGTGTTCGCATGCAGAATTGAACAGTTTAAATGTGCTTGATTGTCATTACTGTAAAACATGTGAATAAGCCAAAACAGGCTTTGGTTTTGCTTGATTCTTTCTTTTGTTTTGGGGTGACTGTAAGAACGACCTGAACATTTTCTGTACAGGTTTTCGTGAGATTCACTCAAACAGCATTATCAACCGATCAGCTACTCAGGTCAAGGACAAGATGTTCATATATACGTGTTTGCCCCTTAAAACTAGAGCCGAGGAGAAATTCCCTGCTGTCAATAAACACCTGAGAAAATGCCCTGGGTGCTTGAATGTTGAGTTCCTGGAAGTGAATAAATTGGGTTTTCTTGGCATCCCAGCGATAGACCTGAGTAAAGGCGTAATCGCTGCCCAGAGTGGCATACTGCCAATCGGCTATGGCAAACGGCTGAAAGACCATGGATCCACGAGAGGCCATGGTCTGGATCTCGACGAACATGCTCCCATCCCATTTCATCACCTTTGAGTCACCAATGAAGCGTGTTAGACATATGTAGAGTTCGCTCTTCACAGTAAAGTGTTTCACTGCATACACGTCCTCCATCTCTGGGATGTCTGTACGCCGTTCAAACTGCTTCACGCTCTTGTTCCACTGGTAAATGACTGGTCTTTGTGAGCTGCTGGACAAGATCAGATGAGGCTTTCCAGAGATCTCCAGATACTCCACATCTGTGTCACGGTGCCAGGGGTGAAGTGACTGATGAGAGTAAAACCCATTGCCGTTCCATTTGTAGATAGTTGTCGAGCCAGCTTTGGAGCTATCGGCGATGATGAAGAAAGACTCTCCATCAACCTGGAAGACTTCCACATCGTTTGGCTTTCTGATTTTTAAAATGTCAATGTCTTGGATTTTGATGAATTTGTTTGCCGAGGTGTCTCTCTTGAAGATGTGCGAGCCACCAAACAGTTGGGCTACGATAACGAAGAGCTGACTATCAATGACTAAAGGTTTACAGATGACCGTAGAGGTGCCTGCAGAGGAAATTTGTATGACATCATTTAAAGATCAGTGAAAACCCAGATAAAATCTAAAATAAAAGAAAAAACCTAAGCTAAAATTTTGCCTGAATTACTGTTCTACATTCTACATAATGTAAAGAACATACTGAGATTATACTGTCATTTATTAAAATCAGTGTTTAGGAAGTCAAATTCTGCTATTTTTTGTGGAAAATAATGTCACAAATGTCAATAAATCATTCATTTAATGTATATTTACAGCAATAGACACACATTTACAAAAACCTATTTTCATAATTATTCCTATAGCTATGACTACTTGAACACTTAGAATCTTATGATTAGACTTTAGCCTGGATTTCACAGGTGAGTTTAAATCCCAGCTCTGTCACGCTCTTTACTGGCATGTCATTAATAAAGTGTAACTTTAAAAAAAAAAACATGAATAATTACTGTAAGTCATCAAAACCTCCAGCTTCAAGATTAAATGTATTGTAACCAAAAGGTTTCAATGTCGTTCATTGAGGCTTGTAAGTTTGTGCTGAAACTCAAACTTTAATCTTCATCTATGAAGGGAATTTGCACCGCAATATACCTACAGTTGTTTCCTAGCATGTGCTGTCTGATTTCCATCATGAATATCATGTCATTTAACCTTAAGGAGTCAAATTATGCCCTTTTGCGAAGTCCTTATATTGTTTTTGAGGTGTAGTAGAACAGGTTTTCATATTTATTTGTTAAAAACACATTCTTTTTCTCATATTTAGTGGTGCTTGCAGAATGCCTAGAAAAATCCCATAGACTTAACATTGCAGCAAATGTTGACGGGTCATAGCTCTGAGGGAGGATTTCATAGAAACATGTGGGTTACCACATTTGATCAGGCAAGCAGACTCTGTAAGAACATACCTCACAATGGGGTGTATGTTGTACCCCTGGGGTGTAAGAGCCACCCGAAATTCCCCATAGACTTATAATGGCCCATAGACTGCCATTATAAAACGGCCCACATGGATTATCTTTACATCACAGTGTCATAGAGACGTGGGGGTGGGCTCGTTTTA